>JABCKD010001202.1:0-27637 GCA_013186415.1 Fusarium sp. NRRL 66088 | reverse complement strand
TGCAACGGCCTTCAATAACAGCTTGCAACCGGCCTTCAAAGGCAGCTCACAGCTAGCCGTGCCAGCTTCAGGTCCTGTGGCTAATTGTGGCTCTGGTGGCTAATAGAAGCTAGCCTTTTATTGGCTGACTTATGGATGACTAAGCAGATTCTTATTTATACGGCTAGCCGTGTAATAGTCACGTGATCTTATTTGCACGGCTATCCGTGCACGTATGAGTCCCCGTAATTTCGGCGTTTACTACGTAAGGAATGTCATCCACAATTCGCTTGGTCGGCTTCGGTAAGAGCTTGGCATATGATATGTCGCACGATTTCTTTCACTTTGTTTTGTTTTCAACGCGCCGATTATTTTTCTTCACTTGAAGCTGTGAAGCAAAATGACTTATCGGCGGCCAAATTTCTCAAAATATTCGTCCGGATCTGCGTCAGGTATTAAATCTGTGAGAGGAGAGCAGATGGTGGCGAGAGAAAGTAGGCCGCCCCGTGGCCAGTGAGGTCTGACCCACAAGGATTCTAGCTAGCCACAGGATCAAACAAGGGAATCGTGTTGGCTTGACCTGACGGGGAGCAATCCCTTCTTCCCAGGTGCATCCTTGAGATGTACAATCCTCACTACAACTATTTAATGCACTAGCTTCATGTGCCTCTGGCGTTGGACGTCTCCAGGTGCTGCACTCATGTTGGGGTAGCCAAGTACCTTGCCCATCACGATGTAGGTATTAAACAGAGCGCGTTTCACAGTGACAAGTGTGAGAAATAACATTGAAAGAGTCTTATTCTTCTACTGTTTAGTTATTCTGTTGTCCCATCAATGACCGGGCTTCAACTATAACAAAGAATTCAACTTCAACTTCCAGGTATGAGGGAAAAGGGTCGAAATAGCGAATTGATCTGCAGTGCTCGGATGTGCCTAGACCAATTAAATTCTACTTAATCCCCACATAACAGCAGCATCCTTGAGGCCATCATGGCACTGATCCAGCCGCAGTGGCGTTGGGCTATCAGATTACATAGAGCGACCAGGAGAAAACTTGGCCGTTTATTACTTCATATGAAAGTGGTGGTGTGTAAAGTCATCTCTGTATTTACATTCTCTAAGCTACTCTAAGCTTCATGGGGATGTAGGATCACTCTCCTATACGTAGCTACTGGCAATGTATGGCTATCACGCACTGTAAGGATGATATGCATCGCCTATCGCGGTAATTAGTTCTTCGCACCTTCAAGCAGGGTTTGACACACTTACATCGTTGACAGAATCGCTTGTCTGCAGTCGGATAACACTCCCATCGGGCTGGACATTGGTGATATTGACAGATTGGCTCACCAGCGTCAGTTTGGACCTGGGAAAAGCTTCTTTTCCGTTGGTAAATCCCTCGAGACCTCTCCCCCCAGCCTCACGGTAATGAAACCAACCAAACTTCAGTTGATCATTATCTGGGTCCCAGCTCTGGGATGCATCCAAGATGACCTCATCTCCGGGCTTGTATCGCAGCTCCAGGGGCCCGGGACCGCAAGAGCCGTTGACAATGGCGACAGGCGCGTGGTTGTTCTTGGAAAAGTTCGATTCGATCGTCCACTGCATCCGAGTGGCAAAATCATACTGGTAGTCCTGGCGCCATCGCCAAATCGTGGCCCACTTGCTGATGAAACCTTGTCCGTTCAAACCTTGCACATAATCTGTGGCATCTGCGTAGACGCGTGACTGGTTGGATTGATCAAGCAAGGTAAACCTTCCACCCCAGGAGCCCCAGTCTGGATGCTCAATGTGGCCCAGTCCGTTCTGGATCAATGGAAGAAATGACGGTGTGTCTCCCTCCATGATAAAGGACCAGTTTAGGTAATGTGAGCCAAGGGGCCCCATTCGAATATGCTGCTGCAACCACTCATTGGAAACGATGCTGCTGTCAGGTCCGCCTTGGTCGAAGTGGCGGTACTCTTCTCCCGAGATACCATTCCATGCCGCATCTGTGTACTCATTCCAGCCGTGGAGTGAAACGACAAAGAAGAGCTGTGGGTAACGTTGGCGAATCCAGACTCCAGTGTCATCCTGATCCGAAATAGAGTACACGCGTAGTTTCTCGACGAACGAGGCTACGGAATCCTCAGCTCGGGTCTTGGAGACATGTTGGAGAGCCTCAGCGAGGATGGCTGCTCCACCCCAGACAGCAACCCAAAGAGGGTCGTTCACACTGGAGCCATCGGCTGCCTTGACCAGCTCGCTAGCTGCCTGGCTCAGAGTCCGGTTGAGAGAAGCCCTTCCGTATACGGCATGACCCTTGAAGACTCGGTCGAGCAGGTCGTCTGCTGAGGGATAAGGGGCAGAGGAAGGGACATTTGCGTTGAGGTTATCAAGGACCTCGCCATATGCATCAAGCACTTGGACTATGGTCTCGTGGTCAATCTTGTTTGGCAGCCATGTAGATGTAGTTGCAGCAATGCCTTGGATATCCAACTCATTGGCATAAGTGAGCAAACGAACGAGACTCATTTGGTCATCCGGTTCGTTGCTGATGTCTGTAAGCACAAACAAGCGATGCTTGTGCTCATACCGAGAGGTTTGGCATTTATCCTCATTGCGAGCCTGTGACAAGATGGGGAAGATGAAGACAAAGATAAAGCACCAGAGAACCCGTGAAAATAAGTTGACCGACATTTTGCTTGTGTCGTGGCACTGCGCAACGTGATTGCTTTTGCTGGGTGGCCGTTCCGCCTTTATACTTGATCTGCTCACAACAGTACGACATCTCTTTGACATGGCGAGTGGATGAGATTTCCTGATAGAGTAATTGACTGCCATGGCCGCATTTCCAGAAAACCAGGATCGCCTGGACAAGGTAGATGAACCTGTCCAGACAAGGCATATTCGCCATAACTGTCATTACTATGACAAGTTTCCCCGCAAAACTACCACCATCAAGAGGAGCCATGAATATCACTGCTTGATGGGGAGAGAGGGCGGGGTAGGGGTAACCTCGAATGTGGGGGATTGGACTGGTGCTTAAAACTGCCTATTAGAGAGTGGAGGGGAGAAATCTTGTTACTGTTGAATTCGCCGAGCCAACCTCCGTTGGTGGCCTTGTGTCATCCCATGCCCACTTGTTAATACTTTTAGGGTCTTGAATCATGGGATCAGCTAGTCTTAATGCTTGATGTACATACCATGGCTTGCTTGGATTCATTAACCCTGGCGTTGTAGTCGTAGCCACTCGTCCCAGGTACTCTTGATCTTTACCTACCATGTCACCTATCTCCATAAGAACTCTTTAAGAATTCGCTATAGCGTGAGAGGTTGGATCAGTGCCTGCGCCAATGCCAACGATGTTCGGATCAAGTCAACGCGATGTTCATGTACAACACTTCCATCATCAAGGATTGCCACTTGGGCGAACAATCGATGAATATCTATTATAACCCTAGCTCCACCGCATTCATGTTAGGGGAACTTAGTCTAACCCTAACCCTAGCCATTAAGCATTCCATAGTTGCCCCGATGTTGAGCACTCGGGCGAAGAAAGACAAAAAGAATGAGTCCAATAACTTCCATCGAAACAACCACTAGACATGTAATAAAGCAATAATCCTAAAGTAAAGAATATGGATTAGCTAGGCCCAGTGACATATATCAATATTCATACCATTTCAGTACATAGCGAATTCCAGTTAACCTCGCCCTTCCTGTGTCGAGCGTTGCAGGTCCAAGACCAGAGGTCCCAATGATGTGTTTTTTCGGCATTCTCATTAGATACCTTGAAGTAGGCGAGGGCAGCAGACCAAGCAGCTATGATGAATATGGATCCAGCGTAGATTGCTCGCGTGCGCCAGGCGGTTTCACGGACCTAAACAAGGCTTAGTCGCACGCACAAATAGATTCAGCAACTCGCAAGCATACCATGGCACACTTCATAAGAGATCCAATATGGGCTAAAGTTGTACCGACGGCAATGCCCATCATAGTCCACGTTGGCCTCATGTCTGTGTGAGGCCATTGGTAAATAATCCAATCAGACCCGCGGTCGATGATCTTGTAGCGCGTTATCCGCCACACAATGGCGGCATGGAGCATCAATGCCAATATACTTAGACCAAGAAGTAGTTGGAGAACTCTCAAAAGAAGTTGGAGTCCGTTGATAATCTGGGGGGGACCCTGGACTGCCTTCCTTCGCTTCTTGAGCAGTTGAGCTGAGTCGGCGTCAGATGGCCTCCCACCACGACCATGCTCCATTTCATGGAACAGTCCTTGATGAGAGTAAGGCTCGTAGGCAGATTCCGCGTTGAGATTCATTGCGATGAGAATGTCGGTGTATGGTTCAATGAGTAAAGAAAGAATGGCAAACAATAGAGTGAATTTGGGTGATACGATGCTCTCTTTATCTGGTTTATTAACTGCGCTTAAAATCACTATGGGCTTGAGGTCAAAATAAGCTATATGATATATCTATGATAGCTAACTTGGGAATTATTTCATCAGTGAATACAATATCGGGCACTGTTCGCCAAGAAATAAGCGGGCGGCCGCCCCGATATTGCATGGGAAATGCGACAATGGGCTTGGTCGGCCTCAAGGATCCAATAATTGTCTTGATTGGTAGAAACTGGTCTGCTTGGCGTCTTGACATTCTCTGCGAAAGCACATTGTGGGCGAGCCTCTGCCAATTAGAGACACCACCAGGGGGAGCAAACCTCAAAGTACCTGGGTGCAAGTCGCCGACCACTGCAAAAGGCCAAAGATTGTGTTCTAGATGTGGGTTCTCGGGCTTAGCTTTCCTTCAGTAAACTCCGCTTATGTCCCTGAATACCTCCATTAGAAATGTTCGGCGATTATGAGGACCACTCGTTTAGATCTGACATACCTACTAGAGTGGATCAACATTATTCGGCGATTACGGACTAGCTTAGATCCGATATTCCCACTGCAACAAGCATGGATGCAGATGTTGTTTGTTCATGAGATCCAGACCAGGTTGAGGCTTCAGTTCGTAAACTCAATATAAAGACCAGCCTCACCTCTGGGCACTATGATAACCAACCAGCAGAGAGAAGCACCTCCTCCAGTCACGGCATCATTTTCGTATGCGCATCATGGCATTAATTAACATGATTTCCGCCTCCGCGGTCTTAACCCTCCTTTCATACATTCCTCTTGCTACTTCCCAGGAACTACCAAATGAAAACCTCATCCTGGCTGATTGCGGTATCGGTTTAGGCCCTGACGGCGGCGCAACCTCTAATGAGGCATTCTACTACAACAGCCACGTCTGGACGGGTAACGGCGACGAGACGAATAAGCCAACCTTGATGGTCAACGTGCCATGGTCCGGCCAATATCCTTGGACTCAAGACGGCGTCGAGTTCACTATGCCCGACGACCAAGTTTTTGCTGTGGTTCTCAAACCCGACGTCAAGGACCCCAATGAGGCAGGATTCGCCTATCACAGTTTCGACTTTCCCAATCCTTTGACCTGTTACTCGTACCACAAGGATAAGGTCTATCAGCAGGCCGACGGCAAGTGGTGTTCGAGCGCATATGTTTGCAATCACCATAATAAGGCCTACGTCAACCCCGCCGAGGCCGACGACGACGACAAGCCCTCCCCCAAGCCGACGACCCCCGAACCTCAGAAGACAGAGATCAGGGGCTCTACGAATGCCGACTGGGTCGAGTTTTACAACAAGCCGGCCTCACGCATCATGGCTACAGCCCGAGATGCCTTCGACGAAGAGAGCTATAGTTGTGATACCACTAAGCGCTCTGTCAGCGACAAGTGCACCATCAAGTGGGAGTGCTCCGGCGACCCGGCGACCGAAGCCTTGGACAAGATGGCCTCTGTCTTTGAAGAACTATCCAAGTCCGACAAGTTCACTGGAGAGCGAGAAGAATCTACCGAAGTTTGCCGACACCCTGACACGCGCCCTGGCAGAGAAGGATCATGTCGTCAGTATGAGACGAAAGTCGACAAGTACTATAAGATGCCTAGCACCATTGAATTGGTCATGCGCAATCTTCCAAGGGAGGGATCCGGTGATAATTCCAACGAGCATGGAAGGATGAAGTATACGGTTGAATGTGAAGCTTCGGTATTTGAGTGCGCTCTTTGTAAGGGCATTGGCAAGGCGCTATCCATCGCCGTACCTTCTGTTGGATTTGCGGTCTGGCTGGGTTGTACCGCCTGTTAGAATATTATTGTCCGGGTTTAGAGCGGCAGGTTTATGTCTATTTCGTATTATCTTAATATGTTTCGTATTATAGATAGAATATACTTTTGTCTTTCAATATATACCCTTAAAATTATCATTCATACAAGTACTTCAAGCCAGTGTAGATGAAGGTTGCCTTCTTCGCTTATTATTCTACTATTAAACTACAAACCACTCCCAACTGCTTCCGCAAACAAGATATCAACAAATGTCACAGTGTTAGACATGTTCCCATCCACCTTTCCAGTATCCTGCGACCCGATATGAGCATCCGTACCTATATTGGTCATTGGTTGTAGCTCGATGCTTGACATTGATGCTATTTGAAGCCCATCTGACGTCTCAATAACCATGGTATCCTGACGTTTTCCATCTCCACGGCCTCCTTCGCTCTTGTCAACGTTGACTGTAACCTCCTTGAAAACCAGGATACCTCCATAAGATGGTGGTGCCGTTCGCCAGTCATCCTGGGACTTGGGCTTGTTGAGCTCATCCACTGTGTCAGCTGATCTCGGTCGGGTGGTGCTGTTGGGTGGACAGAGATTGACGGTTGAGCTTGATCGTGCTGAGGCTGGTGAGCTTGGATTCTTTGTGAGTGCCATTTGTCCTGAAGAAGTCTTGAAAGATAAAGACGGCCAGAAACTGAATGCTCGCGGTCGACGTCCCTGTTCAGTAGTATTCGCACGACGAGATTGAACCAAAGACCCGAACTCGCGGTGCACGCCTCGCGTAAATTCTTGGTGCCAGCCATCGGAAGCCTGGTGCATCTTCAATATACTCAAGGGCACAAATTCACAGTCAGGGCTTGATAGGACCGAGTGAATGGGAACCACCAGCCGCAAAGTTATCATGGCTGCCTCGGCCTGGCTCTCGTGACCTGGCAGATGCACAATTGTCGGGGAGAGCACTGCCTGCTCAAATAAGGGTTCTTTGATGGACTTGCGTAGAGACTTGATGGTTTCACCCATTTGTTTCGCAAATGCCTTTTGTTTCGAGGTTGCAGGAGCCACGTCGTCATCAAAGAGTCTGGGGACAAGGGTCGAAACCGGCATCCCTTGGAACTGTCTCAAGAAATCCACTTGCCACTTCTCAATACTCCCCGTGTGAAGATACTCGGAGGGGAGGACATGTCTAGCCCCCTTGTGAACCAGCACCTGAAAGCCACAAGAGTCAACCCGAGCGCGAATGGCAAACAGCCCGATGTACGATCCAGAGGACTGTCGCTTGTCTTGACCAGCGTACTTTGCCAGGCCACGTAGTGTTTTCTCAAAATCACCAGACTGGATCTGCATGCTGGCTTGGATTAAGCCGCTCACTTGATGCAGTTCGGCGAACCGGAACCCAGCTGATGTTAACCTGTCAGCGTCACGGCCTGTATGAACCTGACGCACCAAGAGCATCAGTGATCCGCGTCCGCATTCTGTTTGGAAGCTTGGAAACCCTTTTTCAGCCGCATCAACCCCTGTCTGCTCTTCTTCCTTGGCCGTACTTTCGCTCTCTGAGATGGGACTCCGTGGTCGTCTCAGTCTCGGCGTCACTCTTGCTCGGTATGCTCCAGTAGACAGGACATCGTCCCAGAGAACTCCCATTGAGGTGATGTGTTCTCCCAATTGCTCCGAGAGGGTCAGAGCAGCGACACAGAAAAGTTCGCGGAAGATGGCGTCATAATCTTTGATCATCTCGCCGTGCTCGTTGATCAATTGAATGCCACCCTTTTCGCTACCAGAGTGTGGTAGCTGGAGAAGATGATGCTTCATGCCGTCTAGGAGAGTTGAAATACCGCTCCAGTTTCTTGAGGCTTGGAAAATCCAATGGAAAACTGGATGTGTGTTGCTGAAACCCTCCCTACTGTTCTGTAACTCTGGTGTTAGGCAAACTATTGGTGGCGGTAACGATGCAAAGAGTCCCATACCTTCTCCAAGAACGAGTCTGTGATGGCCACACTGGGCATAAGACCATCAGGATCAACCAGAATCCTCCCATGCTGATCAAAGATTGCAGTGCCCAATGCGATTTGCTGAGCCCGGAGAGCCGACCTCTTCATCTTTCTGGCACGAAGAACAGCGGAGCCGGCGAGGATGAGACAAGCCCCAAGTGACTGAAGAAATTAGCCATACCCTACCCTCGAGCTTAGACACACTCACCAGACAGATGACGACAATGACAGTTGCAATCCTCGAGGGTTCGTTATTCTTGGTTTGTATGTTGACAAGCCGATACCGGGTCCCAACGACGGCACACCAATGCATTCCTGACACTGCTCCGGCGAGAATAAAGGCTGATAGAGATCGCTTCCACCACGAATGAGCCCATACTCCTCGAAATACGAAGAACAGAGATAGAGCAATAATGCTTGCGAACACGGCGATGATTGCGGCGCCGACGATGAATGCTGGTTGATAGATGCATCTGTAATTCTTGATGGACGAGTTTCCAAGATAGTGCATACCGCAGATAGCAGCACCACAGAGAACACTTCCGACCGTGATTCTCCACCAAGAGATGTAGTTATTCGTGCCGATGGCAATAAAGGCGGCCAGAAGAACGACAATCGGGACGAAAAAGGAGATGGCAGTAAAGCCACTGGAGTATGCTACTTGCAAGTCGCGTTCGTGGTTTGCCAAGTCGATGGCTCGGTTGCCGATAAAATGCTATAGATGGTCAGTATATGTGCAGCCACAACAAGGGTAGGTCACTTACCATACACCAGATCGATATACCGCCCATGGTGATGGCCGAACTGACCAAGAGCAAGCTAATCACGTTAGCATCCTAAGGCCAAAGAATTGTCGCATGTTGGCATACTGGTTAAAGAATCCTCTGGATCCGGTGCGACGGTTGATCAACTCGAGCGTCGATGCTGCCCCGACGAGACTGACAAGGTAGCTGAGAGCTATGAACCCAGCATTGTAGCTCTGAGGGACGACATGCCCTAGGTATTGGTCAACGAGATCTCCGGATGACATGATGAAGAATTACTTTCAGCATAGCAAACAAACGAGCTGCCCTCGATGTTATCAGAGCCAAAGAGTACGAACGAGGAATGTGTGGCTCTTATTACTCTCCTTTACCCCTGGAGAGGAGGGCCCGCGTACCTTTTGGGATGGTCCAGCAAAAGGTGCTCAGGTTTTTTGGTAACGAATCAACAAATGACCGGTATCTCACCTTTACCCACCTCCGCGTGGACACACGTGGAGATGGGTTACAGCAAAGCCTTAGTTTGACGCAGGGAGCAGTGCCCTGTCATAGCCGGATCGCTACAATAGTCATATCTCAATCGTGTTTGACAGCCTTTTGTCAAGCCACTAGCCGAGAACGGCCAAGCGAGCCGATGAGGCTTGCGTACACGATCAAGGTTTGGTGCTAAAGGGCGGAACTGCCGCCACAAGGGTGGAGCCAGATCCATGGTTGGCTGAACTTGACGGAGTCGCTCTGCTTCCAAAGTTGGGATAAGGAGAAGGGATCAGTCTCAAGCACTGGTATCTTGATTTCCAGGCCATCCAAGCGAGAAGTGGTTGAGGTATACTTCAGTATCTACATGATCCAATCGAGCCACGGAGTATCTGAGAGATCGTCTCCGGCGTTCCCGGTAGTTGAATCTCGGAGCCGAGGTCGTGGGGCATAGTTGCCAAGTCGTTCAGCTCTGGTACCCCAGCGAAATCTGATAAGCGAGGGACATGAAAGTGAATCTTGACGCCACGAGGTCCACGCTTGCGCATTGACCTCAGAGCATTCCCCTTAGAGCTAGGTACCTCGCTTACAATGGCCCCTGGAAAGGTGCGTGCTGTAAGAGCTCAAGGGAACACTGAGCGACTCATTTCATCAACGCCACTTTTTGTTTCCCATTATTTGATCTTACACCCATTCATTTTTGTAAAGGGGTCAATTCAAGCTAAGGGAGCGCCAACTCAATTTGTCCATCTGTGGCACAACTCGTCTCTTGTCCTATTCCCAAACGAAGGCTATGCTATGGGACGGACGGTTCGGCAACAGTGCCAATGCTCCATCAATTTGTTGCACCGGTTCCAACGTCTTGTAGACTTAGTGCTAGTCTAGGTGATCTAAGAGTAGTTAGAGCTAATTTCCAAGTCAAAAAGCCAAGACAAAATCTGTCCATGTGTCTTCAAAAGTCTTGAAGCCGTGATCACGATACTGGCGAAATTCAATATGGTTGTTTTAGGCCATGAGATGGCCGTGTCCTTCCAAACCTGGTACGAGGCGAGAAAAAAGAAATCGAAGACGGGTACTTGCTCTCGCTAATCACAATCACATTGTGCCGGTATGTGGTGACGATCCGGATCACATATCCGGAGAAGTGCAAGCATGGATGGGTGTGGTAGTGAAACAAATGGCTATCCTACTTTGACTGAGGTTCTACCCTTTTCCAACGGACCCTCCGGAATGTGAGTGATAGAAGCAATCCATCAAAAGAGATTCGCAGACATCTCTCCGCCAGCGTACCAGGCAAAGACACCAGCACTAAGTCGCGCCTGTCTTGACTGTTGGAGTACCTCGGTGGATGAGATGGATGAAGATGGGATTTTTCGGTGCCCAAGACAGTCAAGTGCTTGAGATGTTCCCATCCCAAGGGGCCAATGTTCAGACTTAATACACTTACGATCCAAAGCCCGGCTGTACAAGCTCACAGTCCCTGGCTGAGCCTATGAACTTAGGGCATCATTTTGGCAATTGAGGGTCTGGATGCTACCCAAAAGAGGTCCGTATCGCGGTTGCGGGACCGCAGCATAAGGAAACCACCGTTTTTAGTTTCCAGTTCAGTCCCGATTGTCTCATGCTATGGGAACCCGGCGTCACCGTTGAAACGCGGCCTTTGCTTTAGATGCTTGCTTGGCAAACGGAATTGCCTCCATACGGTCATGGCCGATCAACTGGGCCTGTTAGTCCATACCACGTGGGAAAGGAGATGCTCCGGCTTTAAGATGGCTGACACGGGAGTGCATGAAAAACAGTGCCTCGTTTCGCTGACACGGTGGCTAGACTATCCCGAATAACCGGTCCGGTACCGAACTTTGACAGATTCATCTAAACCAGCTTTGGCATAGTAGGGCACTACGCCGCGTTCCACAGACATCACGGCGTGAGCGAAGCGCACCGCACTGACCGAAGACGAAGCGGACCTGATTCCCCAAGGAAGGATAATCACTGTCAAACCCCACGGCGTGCCAAGAACCATGAACGTTGGTTGCATGGCGTCTTCTGATTGTTCGACAATTCTGGTGTTTCACAGCAACAAGTATTTCCATCCAAAGTTCAGCTTTAAAGAAAAAAGGCCAACCTATAGTAACACCCTCAAGAATCCGGTACCGAAATCACAAAACAGTACACTTAGTTTAGTGTAGTAACCGTCCACTAAGTGAACACTGATGATCAAGTGAAGCTAGCCTCGAAAGATGCCGAGTCTACCTTGCAGATGTTCCGCCTCTTTATTCGGAGGCTATAAAGTTAGCACTCGCATTCATTTAGACTAAATGCTCAGATGAATTCATAAGCACCGTGGTATCCATAGATCATTATGTACGTAATCTGCATTATTTTATTTGAGTAGAAGCGAGAAGATGGTCCAGTGCCCAGGGTCGAAACGTGGTCTGCACCCAAATGCCCAACTGCCTCAACACCGACACCAACTTATAAGACCCAACGAGGGACTTGGTGTTCCCTACGGAAAAGATCTCGATGACCTCAACACCGTTAATCCCGTCTTTCACGAACAACAAGGTCCAATCCCCGCCACTAGTAGAAAGCACAGGAAGTGTTATGCTGACAGCATGGGACGTTTTAGTCGAGGACTTCCCCGCCAGAGACCGCAACCTCTTGAGATGAGCACTTGCCCAGATGGAGAGCTGTGCCTTGGCCTCTTGACTCGATCCTTCAAGGGTTTTAGTCTCGATGCTGATGGCAATGGGGCGATCGCGGATTGGTTGGTAAGACGTGTGATTGATAGAGTTGGAGTCGCTGGCGGTTTTGAGACGGCCTTGAGATGCAGCGACAATATCGTCTCCAGCAAGACAGATACAAAAGTCCACCATCTTAGACTGCATGTCTACCCCAGAGATGTGACGGGACAGGTAGGGTTTGTTGATTGGGGCGCGTGTTACATCGAAATGCCGTATCGAGCCAGCAAAGCACTCCAAGACAAAGTCCAGGATTGGCTCATGTATTCGAGCGTTCCACGCTGCTTCAGACCAATTCTCCAACTCGCATTCCTGTGTGCGCGCAACTGTTCTCTTCAACAACCTCAACTCCTCAGACGCATCCCATGGCTGTAATCCGTGCGAGCGTGCCCACTCTGCTGCGTCGTAGAAACTTGAATCCGACACCAGATCATCGACAATTGTCATGCATGACTGTGCTTGCTGCTCGACCTGCCTGGGAATAATATTGGAGCCCTGGCGGATGGCGCGAGCGACCGTGACCAAGCCAACGACATCAGAGGGTAGCTGATCGGGTCTTTGCAAGGTAGTGAGCACAACTGGTCTGTCAGCGAGACGCAAGTCAGACATGTTCTTGACAGGGCTTCGTTTACGCCTCAGTCTGCTGCTTCCGCCCGTCGTATCCGTCCGTGTTGACCCTGTAACAGAGCTCGCGCTGAGAGTAGGTGTATCGTGATCGGCAATTGACTCATGGTGAAAACTTGTCGGCGGCGAGTCAATTCTTGGGCGCTTCGATGGTGATTTTGCCCTTGGAGTTGCTTCTACGTCGCTGCGCGGGTCTTCGGTCGGGGGGGGTGAGGACATGTCGATGGCTGTGGTGGTAATGGTGTCGTCGGCGAATTTGCTTTTGGGCGGTTGCAAGGCGATCTGGGGGGGGCTGATGAGAGAGTTGGTATGTGCTATCCAATCCTCGATGCGCTTGAGACTCATTGTGCACACATGGGAAGAAATAGAGGTAGTTGAGATCGAGATGTCGGTGGGTAGGTTTGTGAATGATGAATACCTAGAGAGGTATGTATGGGGCAAAGAATGGCTTGTGGTCGCGCGTTCTGACGTTCTTGTGATATTACCTAAGCCGATCCAGATTGTTGACCTAACAACGGTATCTGATAACAATCCGATAAGCTCTACGGTAGTGGCCATGTCTAATCATATCCGGTTGTTCTAGATATAAAAGATATAATTTTATTTATTATATAATATATTATAAACTAAATACTTTTACTTTTAATACTTAAGATATTTAATATAAACCTTATTACTGCTTTTAATATATCTATATCTAGCTTTATATATTTTCTACCTTACCTAGTATAAGATATTCTTACTTTTATTTATTTACCTACTATACTATGACACTTCTTTACTACCGCTAGTAGCTTATCCCAGCTTAACAACCTACTTTCACTAGAGCTAAGGTTTATCATCGCCTGCCTTGACAAAGAGTATTCAGACACTCAGTGTTCTATGGCGCATTAATAGTGATCTGAAGACGGTTGTGACCAGGGCTAAACATTAGCTAGAAGAACTGGAGAACCACCTGCGTCCCGAGGCTGGTTCCAGTCGCGGGACCTGCATATCACATATATCTGGCGCCACTAACTTTTCCCTTATGCGCATTTTCTCACTAATTAAGTACACAAAGCCTCTTATCTCTCGCGCCATCCCGACCCTCTGGACGACGATGGCATACTTGCATCGCAGGTTGAATTCTGGCAAGTTTGAAAAAATCTTAATTTATCCTTACTATCCTTATTTCTACTAATCATCAGCTGGCACAAGAAGACCAGCTTTAACTGTAATATTCTGCTGCCTTTCCGCTGCGCGACATGCTTCGCTTTCTCGACATTTGGCAGCTTCACCTTCAGACAAGAGGACAAAGTCATATTGCAGAAGTTTAGTGTCTGGAGAGACACTGTACTCTTCTGCTAACCCTCCTGCCTGACCGACAAGACCCAGGTCCACGATAAGAGACTCTTTCACACCAAACACAGCATCTGATGATTCATATGGGTCTCCTCGCAAGTATAGGGCGCTTGCAATAACATGTCAGTCTTATTAAGGGCCTTGATGAATATAAAGATGTACACTCGAGACTCACGTGGTCAGCTGGTTATAGCCAGGCTTTTTGAAGAGGAAATGCATATGGCTTGGGCGGTATGGATGGCGATTCAACTGGCCCAAAAGTCTCCCGACGGGGCCGTCGTGCGGAATCGGATAGGGTACAGGCACGATAGCTTTAAAAGTAACCATCCCACACTCGTTGCTGGTGAGGATAGCGCGACCAGTAGGGGCTGTCCGATCGGCATATTGCACGTCGTAGAATCCCTTGCTATCAGTCTCCCAAACGTCAACCAGAACCCCTGGAATAGGGTTTCCGCCCGTATCTTTTATGGAGCAAACGCATAGCAGTGGCTCCCCATCGGCATCATCTGAAATCATGGTGCCATGACTGACTTGGTGAGTATCGTCTGTGTGAAAAGGACCCAGTACCGTGCTCTCGGTAGCGTATGGAGCCTTCGGGTGGTTAATAGAGTCTATAAGCAGGGACAGACCAAGAATATCAGAGAGCAGAATGAATTCATGCCGAGATTCAGTAGATATCTGTCCAACATCAACAAGAAAGTGGATGGCTGCTTCCCACTCCTTTGTGCTTAGTCGAGTTTCGCGAGCAAAGTCGTGAAGGTGAGTTACGAGTCTCTCAAAAAGAAACTTGAGACGCTTGTTTGAACAGTTTGCATTGATGGCATGTACATTATCAGTGATGTTGTCGACGGTGAGGTCTTTGAGTGGAGGGATGTTTGCGGGGAGTGTGTGCTTCATCTTTCATTATTAGCCGTGGCAAGTACTCTCCCAAGTTTTACCACGGTCGTTTGCATCCGGGGAGCCTTTTAAATACACGAGTTCTTGCTCCATTACGAAGCTCAAGAGTGAGAGTCAGCCAGTATACTCTTTGCGGGACCCTGCCCACCCGCCGTGGTGGCAACATCGGACATCCGGGCCCACTTGAATTCCGCCGGGATATACAAGCATCATTTTCTCTTTTCATTATCTAGAAAAGACATTAGGCTTAGAGGAGAGGGACAATGATAGGGTTGCGGATATTTCCATTGGCAATTCTTACTAGAACCCTCGAGAAATCAAGAGAGCAGTTCTAGGAGAGGTGATTCGATGGTCTTGGACTGGCGAGGATGCCAGGGCAGACTTGTGATTATTATTCATGTGCCATGTCTGTTTCACGAGTTGTATGCAATATTTCTCATCTTGTTGACCTCGAGTGCCTGTTGATCCTAATTTCTTGTTTCTCTATGGGCGAATGTATCTCACCTGAGTCCCCCCCCGGATCAAAGTTGACTGACCACACAGCCGTAGATGATGATGAATTAATTGAGTCAGATCACTTCCATAGACAAGCGAAGTATCTCAAAGATCAGCAATTCCAACCATCTAGCAGTGGGGTTCATTCGCAAGCAGCATTGGGAATGATGCAGTAATAGACTTCCAACCAGACACTCCTACACCTCCTCCCCTACTAAGACCATAGCTTCGGAACTCGAATGCGCACCGAAATGCCGAAGGCGTTAGCGGACTTCCGGTTGGGCCACCGTTCCCACTCCTTTGCTTAGCCGCGAATGCACCGACCCCTAACGTTCCATTCGGAACTTGAATGCCCACCGAAACGCCGAAGGCGCTAGCGCTGGCTTCAGTCTCCCATCGCGGGCTTCCGGCTAGGCGGCCGTTTCCACTTCGACGCGAAAGTTCCCCATTTCCATCCGCTGGTTTGCTCGGACTCGGAGCGAGAATGTAGGTTCCTTTGACGGTTTGGTCCAGGATAGACGCACGACAGAGGCGAGTTCTATATGGAAATGACACAGTAACTTGGCGACACTTGGGCTAAAGCGATGTTAACATGTTCGACTTGGTGGAATATGGGCTTGCATTCGGCAAAGCGCGGTCGGTATTAAATGAACATTAAGCCCGTGGCTTTGACGACGAGGTCCTATTGAACCATTCACAACAAATGCAAAGAAAATCTTGGCTTACCACTCTTGTGCGCCGCCCTCTCTCACCTCCCAATCCTCCCTTGCAAGTCCTGGGCGCTGATCAAGATGGTTGCCCCCAATACCAAAATTCTTCATGATTACCTCAAAGCGTACAGTGACGCGGATTACGAGCGGGTTGCTCAATTCTATCATCCGGACATCAGTGTCCTACTGCCCAATGGCATCACCCACGAGAATAGGAGTTCGTTTCTTGAAAGCCTTAGACAAGTTCATATCAAGCTGAAGGAGACGCTGGTGCCGCGAGTCGTGCTTGTGGATGGGCTCACATCCTTCGTCATGATGGATGTCTTCTTCGAGGCGTTGGACTATACCCCCGGGCTTTTTTTTGGCCTGCCCGAAACTGGTATTGAGTCAGGAGATGTCGTCCGTTTGACGGTTTGGGCTTTCTACCGGTGGGAGAATGGGAAAATAAGCTCGATCGAATGTCTCACGCGGTGCTCGAGCGTCATGAAGGCTGCGGTTGCGGATATCCAACAACTACTCGCAGAGGCCCGGGCAATGTGAAGGAGACCACCTTACCCTAGAGGTAGGAGAATAGGAGAGAGTTGAATGAAACTACTGTAGTATTTTGCTACGCCCTGAAATTCCGTTGAAAACTGCCGTTGGGTCGTTTGCCTGGTCATGGGGCCTTTAGTGTCCTCCTGATTCGACGGGAGCTTCCCCTCGAAGCTTGCATACCATACCGCCAATGCCACCTACGCATCCGACCCCCCTTCCCCCGCTATTTTGAACCCCCGCATGATGTAGTCTAGTACGTCCGTACTCCCGCACGGAGTAGCAATCCCGAGGCACCGAACACGGCGGATTCCAGCAATCACTTACTTCTTCGGACCTCCATCTTCCCTCTTTCACAGTAGACCTATCCAAAGTACTCTTTCTCTGTTGTAACTATGGAATATCGTCAAACTTCATTGGATCATCATGTTCAACACCAAGTTGTCGTGTCGCAGCAACATGCCATTGATCCGCCATTAGACACGTGGCAGGGCCAACGTGCTTGTTTTGAGTGTAGACGGCAAGTTTGACCTCTGGCTATGATGGATGATGGAAAGCACTGCAACATGGCAGATTCCCTAACAAGCGTGGCACAGGAAGAAGACGAGATGCGACATGCGTCAGCCTGTCTGTGGCCTCTGCCGCAGGACGGCAACATCGTGCTCGTTCCCGACTAAGAGAAAATCCCCGGAGGTCCGTCGCTCTCGCAACACCATCGATAAATTCCGGAATCCTGAGCCATGGAAGCTGAGTACTGCTCACCTGATCCGAGGCAGTACGTGAGGACGCTAGTGATTGACATTCCAGTTAGAAGGCCTGGAGACCTTTCTCGAGTCCCTGGTTAGCCAAGAACATCAGAAGGACCATGCAAGAGATGACACGAGCATGGCCATCTCGGTCAAAGCAAGCAATGTAGGCGAGCCTTGCGAGTTCGACTTGGATTGGTCGCTCAGCGGACTCAAAGGACCTAACACTTCCTCCGACGAACCGAGACTCTTTGTCTCTCCAGGTGCACCCTCCTCGCAACCGTCACCAACCGAAAGCTCCTGGTTTGATGTCCCTGAACAAGTCTTGACCGAGCTCATCTGTCTCTTCTTCGAACGAGTTCAAACTTGGCTCCCGTTACTACATCGACCAAGATTCCTCCAACGCTTCATGCCAACTGGCATTCTAGATAGGAATACTGCTCTGCACTCATCCGGCAAGGAGGCGTTTCTTCTCTGCGGTATGTTAAGTCTTGCAGCCCGCTACTCCGTCAATGATTACTTCGGAAAAATTCCCGCTCGAGACCGCGGGCATCGATTTTTCGTCGATGCCAGCGCGTACTATGACGCTATTAGTACCTCGGAGGAGGAGGTGAGCCTAGATTATCTCCAGGGCTGTATTCTATTGGCGTACTACCTCTATGCTTGCAGACCATGTCAGAGGGCCTGGATTCTGAGTGGTATTTGCGTTCGGGTCGCTTATGATTTGGACCTGAACTCCATAGATGATGACGGGGTAAGGTACAAGGATGCGGCACTTTGGTCTGCTGCTGAGGAGCGACGACGCGCATTTTGGCTGGTGTGGGAGATCGACGCCTTTTCAGCTCGTCTGTGTAGACGACCCCGTGCAATCAGCACTCACGACGTTGTTGTTCGTCTTCCCGTCAGCGACAGGGCCTGGTTTGCCGACGAACCCGTCGACTCGCCAACCTTGGATCCAAAACCCTTCAAGGCCTGGAAGTGCCTCCTTGACTCACCAAACCAGGACCCGAGAGTGTGGTACATTGTGGCAAACTATCTCTTGATTCTGGCGTGTGAGTTGGCCTCGAGCAGGCGTTCGCCCCAGGAGAGCCAGACCGAGCTTGTCAACTCGTTAACATGCCTCTGCCTGGTCGTCTCGGAGCGCTATGGACTGGACATACACGCGGCATCCTTTGAATGGCATGACACGGCCAAGCACAACTGGATCATCGCCATGCATCTGATGCTCACGTGCACCCGCCATTGTGTCTTGACCTTTGGGACATCACAGACGGCCGCTTTACTGGCCTACCTATGGGAGCTCCACCGCGTCATCAACTACTGGCATCCCAAATCTATCACCTCGAGCCACCCATTCCTTGCGCCCATCATGCTGTCGGTTCGCGCGTATCCCTGCACACGTACACCGCCGCGGCATTCTGATGATTCTTTGCAAGAAGACGATATGACTGGCCTGGTGCTCAGAAGGATAGCCTCAGTCTGGGGTCTTGGTTCAGTCTTGATAGGTATGTCACCACGCAGCGTAAGTAAGGGAAACACATGCATTTTGCTGATACGTCATCGAGCAGATCTCGATGTCCTGACTGGCTACCGCGGGCGCTTCTCTCCTGAGCAGTTCTCGCTGGCAAAGCGCTTCGCTCTGTTCTTCCCTCAGGATGCCCTGAAGGCTGGCCGCTCAGATTGCTCACAAGAAGCGGCAGACAACCAGAAGCATTCAAAGCTGACTGGCGATGACAGATCCAAAGGCCAAGAAGACTGGGACGCTTTATCAGGATTGACGCTACCCTGTCACTTCAATGAGGAGTTGGAAGTGCCCGCTGAACCGAGTGGGCTAGGCAGTATTGTGGCTACGAAAGGTCTGGAGGATACGTATGATTGGGATTGGTTTTTTAAGGCCTGAACAAGATGCCGTTTCGTATTCAAGTCTGGTTCTATCACTGGGCAGTCTAGTTTGAGGGTTCTTGGATTCCACCGACCGAAACAGCATGCTGGGCATTCCGTTTCGCTACGAACCCGTGCGGCTTGGCTCACATCGCTCTCTCTATTATCCTCATTGTGCATGGTGGGATCAAAATGTACGGATGTCAGAGCGACTCGCAAGACCTACATGTTTTGTTGAAAAACTGCATTTAATGTGTGTATGCCTGAGTAACCCGTAATTTGGAGCAGACAAAAACAACATGAGCAACTTCAAAGAAAAGAGAAGAAAAGCTCCCATTTGAAAGTGTTTCCTGCGAGTGATATCCCGCTATTTCTATCATTCCGATACTGGCTCGATATCCGATGGTTGCAGAGTGGTCGAAATGGCAAACTCCCTCGACATGATCTCTGTCATGAACGTGAAGTCAGTGGGATGGTTGATTCTCTCAAAGTACCGCTCTCGCTTGGCAACTGTGTCTTGATCTGTCGACTTCAGCCTCAAGAGATTCTCTGTTGATAAGACGTCTGTACTCTCTTTCCAAGCTCGCCTTCTCGCCTCGGCATAGTCATCAAGTACGGCATCAGACTTCCCGTGAAGAAGAATCTGCTCCAGGGCGTTGCTTAGGTGAGCGGCGTCCAGAATTCCAGTCGTCAATCCCAACCCCCCGACAGGATTGTTCAGCTGAAAAGCGGTTGATAATTAGCGGCGGCACATGTGCTTGAAGCCAATGATACGACTCACATGTGCAGCATCTCCTGCCAATATGATGCGGCCTACGCGATAGCGCTGCACACAACGTTGATGTATTGTGTAGGGCGCGGCCTGGAGGTAAAGGACCTCCTCCGTGTTCCCGGGTAGAAGCCGGGATATTCTCTCCTTGATGATGGGCATGACAGTCTTGTCGTTCAGAGGTGCGCCATTAGTGCCTTGCACGTGTGGTATGCTAGTTGCAATTCTCCATTGGTTGCCCTTGCCGCGTTTGGCAACGATGGCCCAGTCGTCCGGATGGACGATAAAGTTACCCTCTAGCCAGCCATACCTATCAAGATCAAAGATGATATTGACGGCAACGAGCCGCAGATCCGGCCAGGTGAACCCTTCCATAGACAGGTTTAAAGACTTCCTGACGGCGCTATGGCCTCCGTCAGCTCCGACGAGGTACTTACAGGTGAACTTTAACTCTGTGTCGTCTAGTCTACTCTTGACGTACAAGGCCACCAAGTCGTCGTCCTGCTCTGCGCGGACAAACACGTGATTAAAGACAACGTCGACCTTCCCTGTAGCTATAGCATGCTTTTCGAGGATTTTGGTTAACATGTCTTGGCCAATGATGACTGCGCTGGCAGCTGGAGTCGGCGGGGGTGGAAATCGCAGTTCGGCCAGGATCTTGGTTGTGTCGTAGCCATCTCGCCATGCAATTCCCGTCGCGGCTTCGCTGCCAAAGTCCTTCATGTCGTCAAGCACCCCAGCCCTTGCAAACTCGATACAAGCTGTAGGATGTTGCCTAAAGGGAAGTACGGTTAGCAAAATGACACGTCGGTCGGCAGACGGGCAAATACTAACACCATGGCCCTCGGGCTACTACAAACACCATTTTCTGCTTCAAACACAGTAACGCGGATGTTACTCTGTGCTAATCGCAAGGCGGTAAAAAGACCAACGGGTCCAGCGCCAATAATTGCAACGTGAGCTTGGGTCATGGTGGTATTTCTGCGATGTATGAGTGTTTTTACGAATTCAAACGTCGGGCTCCTCACTCCTTGTAGCATCTGTTCTTTATTTTCTTTCTGCACTTATCTATGCCCTTTGGGCGTGCCATCCACTTTCCCCGAGGATGGGGAGAGGCGGAGGCAAACTTAGGATGGGGACGGCAAACCGGAAGTCCGATTGTGTCACTGTTTGCCGTGTGAGGGGAGCTTGAGGCTTGCAAAGTAAACCGCAATGGCGTCAATGCACACCATTACATTGCTAGACCAACTACCCTCTTGTTTTCGACGTCTTTAGGCGACTTAGGTGTAGTTCTTCGTAGCTTGTCCTCGATCTGGGTATTGATATTCCTCCCACGGCATGTTCTTAGGGGATGAAAGCTTGTATAACCTGCTCTTGATCATCTGAAGCCAGAAGGCCGCACTCATTGCTACAATTGTATCCAGTCCAGATCTTGCTGAGATGGCTGCATGCTAATAGACTACACGAGGACACGGATATTCATGATCGGTGAATTTTAATCCATTGTAGTTTCTGATACTGAGCTTAATGTACCACATTGTCCCAAACCCCACGTGGTTGGCTAAGGCGGCGTGGATGGTCAAAAATTGCTTAGGAAATGTTTCATCCATGTCTATTTTGGTAATGTTGCTTGACTATGCCCAAGTAGCCACAATATACCATTGACGGTATCCTTCGTCCTCTTCTCAATGTGACGAGTCAGTTGCGGGAAGAAATCCCAGAAATGATGTGGCAGCCCTGGATACAAATCTAGACGCGTAGCGATGGAGGCATCATCACGGAGAATGCGTTCGTATATCAGGGAATCATCTCGAAGGGTATCAAGGCCACAAGCTTGCAGATACGTCGGGGGGATGTTTCGATGGCCCAACGGGTGAGTGAATGGCGCGAAGAGCGTGGAAGTGACATCTGGATTATAAGCCTCTGCAAAAAGTTAGGAGTGTGAAGGACAGGGGTGAATGACTTGCTGTTTTTCTTCTTGTTCAACACGACTCACCGATAAAGATTCTCTCAAGCTCCGGAGGGGGAAATGTATCAGATAAGTTCTGCTCATGGCTGATGTAGTCATCTTTGTACTGGGGGGGAACCAGTGGTGATGGAAGCAGAGGTGCTGCGGAGAGAAATTGACCAGTAATATGCACTGGGCAAGACTGGTTCCGGTTCGCGTATACGATCGAGTTGGCAAGATGGCCCCCTGCTGAAGTCCCCCCTACAATGAGACCAGCGGAAGGACATGCATATGGATGAACGGTGCTTGCATTCTGGGAGATCTAGCAAAGTTGGAATACTCCATCAGCATTTGTGGTGCTTTTTGCGAGTATTTTGGGTAGGATCCGCCACATACCCATTGCAAAGCATCCAGTCCGTCATGGATTGCTTGAGGAAACGGATGCTCCGGTGCAAGGCGATAGTCAACGCTGACGACTATAATGCTCGCCCTGAGCGCAAGAGCCCTATTAGAATCCATGTCGTCGCGGCGATCACCTAAACAAAATCCCCCGGCGTGAAAATAGACGAGGATGGGTAGACTAGCTCCATCTTGTACGTTGACCACAGGAGTATAGACATAGGCAAGGATATTGCTGCCATCTCGGACGGGAATCTCGACGTCTCGTTCCGTGAGACCTTGCGGAGAGCCCCCCAAAGCGGCACGAGCTTCAGCCTTGAGCCCATTCATCACTCGCCACATCGCGGGGACATCGAGGTTGGTAGGGAGTGGTGGAAGTTCTAAGGATTTAAGTAGCTGTCAATGGATTCACTTGCGTGAGCTTTTGCAAGGAGCCCGAGCACTGGGGTAGATAAAACGACTCACATTTTGGAAATCGGGGTCAGGCTGACCGCTCGCGAGTATACTGGCACTGGGAGCCATTTCAGCAAGACACTAAATCTGGGTGGATTGGCAAAGGGCTGACTCTTGGTCAAGGCCTTTCTGTGTAACGAACGCAGAGAAAGGGCGGAGTACGGATTATAGAATGGACAAAAGGATATAAAACCCTCGGCTAAAGAGCAATCATTATGATTATGGTATTTGACGATTCCGTGTGTTGAGGCGCAAAGCGCGTCAGCGGAGACTGTCGGCATCCGCATGTGGGTAGAGCCGGAATACCGTCCCCACCTTGATATGATTCATGGAAGCCGGCCCTGCTTCACTCTTTGCCCGTCCCCACGCATGGACTAGCTTCTGGATCTTACAGTAGGTACAAAGTCATTTAAATATCAAGTGACATGTTCCATCGCTAGCAGCTACCTGCAAGTGTTACAGTATCTACCCGAAGCTGCTCATTCTTTGCGCGACACAACAAGGCGAAAAACTAGTTGCCATGTCCTCCAGCAACTTTCCCATCCTCTGGAAGGATGATGAGAACTATGAGACGGCACGGGCGCGTGTCTTCCCCGTAGCCCCTCCTCGTTACCCAAACGCCATTATCCGGCCCACAAAGGTCGAGCACGTTGTTGAAGCCGTTCGATTAGCCAAAAGGCTCGGTCTCAGGGTCGCTGTGAGGTCTGGCGGCCACAGCTGGGCAGCCTGGAGTCTTCGCGAGAACAGTATTCTCGTCGATCTTGTCGACTTTAAGCACACCTACTACGACCCCAACACCGAGATATACGAGGCATCCCCGAGCACGACGAGCTCACAATCCTGTCAGTTCTTGCAATCCCACAGGCGGTTTGTGCCCGCTGGCCATTGCGGGGACGTGGGACTGGGTGGATTTCTTTTGCAGGGAGGCATGGGCCTGAACGCTAGAGTAAGTGCAAGAGTGGCTTGGTTGATTGGAGGCTTTCGGCCTTGAGACTTACAGATCTTTTGCACAGGGGTACGGCTGGCTCTGTTACTACCTCGTTGGAATGGAAGTTGTCACATGCGAGGGTGATGTGCTATACTGTGACGAGAAACAACACGCAGACCTCTTCTGGGCAGCCCGTGGCTCTGGTCCAGGTAACGTATATGGACTAAATCGTACAGACGGACAATGGGGACTGATCTGCGTTTTACCTGGCAGGTTTCCCGGCTATCGTCACCAAATTCCTCTTGAAGACCATGCCAGCCCTACCAGTGTATCAGAAAAGTACATTGGTGTATCCCATAGCGGAATACGATGCCGTCATGACATGGGTTCTGAAGGTAGGCAGCCATGTTAATGAGGGCGTACAGAACCATTGACACGTATACCAGATTCTTCCCGCGCTCCACCGTGACGTAGAACCCCTCATCAACGCCGTCAACGGGCCCGGGCAAGGTTATATTTTGATTGTATCCGCCACGGTTAGGTCACAGACCATTGAAGACGCCAACAGCAAACTAGAGATGATGACCTCTGGCCACCCTCCTGGTGCACTCGCGGTTCATGCTCAGGTTCCGACCACCTACGAGAGAGAATACGAGAACGTGGATGCATTGCTTCCCAAGGCGCACCAGTGGAGGGTTGACAACGTCTACCTTGACCCTGCACATGACCTGGTCGACGTCTGCAGACAGTCGTGGACTACCCTCCCTTTAGGCGGAAACGCGTATTGGGAGCCATTGGACCCCGTGAGCCGGGAACCGCTCAAAGATATGGCCTTCTCCATGCACACTAACTACTACGTTGCACTCTACACCGCAACCAATGACATTGAAGCAGATAAGAACAACCAGGAATGGATGGCCAAAAACATGGCCACCCTCCTCCCGCATGCCGTCGGCTCATATCTTGGAGACGCTGACTTCCGAGCCAGGACGAGCAAGTACTGGTCAGATGATCACGGTGCAAGGGTCATGGATATTCGCCGGAAATATAATCCCGATGGTCGTATCTGTGGTTTTCTGGACGCCGGTGATAAGTCTGGGGCTGATGGTATTGCAAATATACTCTCTACAGATGTCAGTCGAGTTAACATATCTGGATAAGAGGCTAAGCATAGAGGAAAAAGAGAGAAATCTATAGAATAAGAAAATCGACAAGATCCTCCATTCTCTCCTCGGGGATAAGCGCTTCGCCTTCCATGATCCAGTATACGTAGCTCTCTCCAATAAACCGAAAATACCTATTCCCTTCATAAGACTGCTCCTCTCTCAAAATGAACGGAGTTGCACCTCCGAGAAGAATGCAGACAAGGTCGCCATCTTTGGCTTCATTTGGTGCAATCCCAAAGTACCCTTTCTGGGTCGAAATTAAATTGCGATGTTCATACATTCGCATAAACCTTTCCTTTACGTCGTTGTCAGTGCTGTCAGAGTCCCATTGAAACGGGAGTCCATAACGATGGGTTGCCCAAACTGGTAGCTCCAACATTGGCTCGTTCGTCTTTCTTTCACGCTTCATAAGCTTGCGTCCATTGAAAGTGTGGACTTGCGAGGTTTGGTCTTCTTCAATCCATTCTGACCATTGGTGCTCGCGTCCGTCTCGATCAGGAGGTGGGATGTGCCGGTAGTGCCAGTCGTCAGGTACAAGTCGACGGTCGGAATCTGTGGCGGGCGGCGGTGCCATGTTCGGCATGTAGCTCTCGATTTCCGCGATAAACTCATCCTCTTTCTTGTTTTTGCCTTCCCATCCCGTCTGGTATCTGGCGGGGAGGACAGAGCGAATCGTGTCGAACTGAATGCCGCGCACCTTTAGAAGCCTCTTTATCCCCGAACAATCCGCACCGTAGTGCCCGTAACTGCACTTCGACTCGTGCGTATGCGCAGTGCCAGCGTGGTGGAGGATTTCGATTGCGCATGTGGTAGCCCCGGCGGCTTTGAGAGGATAACCTAGACCGAGTCCCATCACTTTGTCGCCGGAAAGGCTATCGCCCCAATCAACGGCCCACGAAGGTACGCCTGGCGTGCTCGGTGGTCCTTGGATGCAGGAGAGGACAGAAAGGCCGACATTTTGCAAGAGCCACGAGGTGGTCTCAGTGAACACTTGGGCTGGGCACTTCCGGTAGTCCGCCACCATACCGTTTTCCTTTGCATCGGCGACCATTCCCAAGAGAGCAAAGACTTTGTCTCGGCTATCCGTAGCCTGGCATGCTCTATTTCTATACAGCAGGGTGAGGAAGTCTTTATGCGCCGTGTACGACCCATTGTGGTGGCTTCCAATCTCCAGCACAGGCGGTATAGAGAAGGGGAGAGTGGGATGCCACCATTCCTTCTCCATGTAGGGCTCGATCCATATACGTCGCGGTCTGATGATGGACCAGGGAGCCTGCTGGGCGCCGCAGACGACGATCGCCGTCTGGGCCATGTAGACTTCCTGCAGCATCCAGATCCTGCTGAACCAGGGCCGCTCGAAGAAGGACACGATGGTATTTCGCAGAATCATGCCGATCTCGGTGCCGTACGCATCATCGTCCTGGCAGTGTTCCAGGAAGTACAGGGCCTCGTCCGATCCGGCCGATCCGTTGCCTAGAAACATGGCGTGGGCGTCCTTGTGCGTGGGCTCTTGTTCCTTGCCGACGTATATAACGACTCTGCGAGCGTCTCTATAGATGTCTCTCATCATCCCCACCTGTTGGTTGCGCTCGGGTATGTTGCTCTGGTCGATGCAAATGGCGTCCAGCCATACCACACGGGACCCAGTCTCTGGCTGAAGCTTCCGCAAAGCCTCCTCGCAGTTTGCGGTCACGGAAAGGCGGTAGAGCTGTGATTCTGACCGTATGAAGATATTTCTGCGATCCGTCGGGTCGCCCCATGTGTAAGAGACAGCCTCATAGGACGGGTGGTCGGAGAGACGAATGGGACGCAGAGAACAGGTGATGAATTCCGATGAACGATCGGAATGGATTTCAATCACGCGGATGCTGTCCTGAAATGGCAGTGATGTGTATGTAAGAGCAGGAACAGCGAGTATATCTGATGAAGAGGCTGCAAAATGCTGGCTCTCGTCGATCGCTTTGGAGTCTCCAGGACAACTTGGCTCCATGATAGGAGGTGCTAGCCTGCAAAAGGATTCGATAGCAGCGGAGAAATCTCAAAGAATAGTTCAAAGTTAATGCCTACCTGCCGGCCTAAGTAAGCAAGACAGCAAGGCCAGCTACTACCAATGTCCATAATGCGGCTGAAAGTCTCTTTTTTTTCTATAGGCGAGTGGATAACGCAGATCATCTGGCCGACTCTAAGCGATCTTCACGGGTTGATGCTGACAGGGTGTGTGGGGCGAGCGACACATCCACTGCTGCAACCATTCGTGTCACCTCTCAACGGAGGTAAGATGCCATGGCTTTTATGCCCAATCTTTGCGGCTGAGTCTATAGTTTCTCCCGTCACTGCACCACCACAATTTCTTACCGCGTAGTATACTGCACGTGTTCCTTCAGCTTGCACATTACCCCTCCATACCAGCCAGTGACCCGCCAACCTAAACAACGCTTCCCTGCCTTCCGGGTCGCCTACCCATGTGTCCCGACTTGATTTGCTGCCTCCAATTAGGCATCCGTCTGGCGTGTGCTCATGTCCGCCCGGCTTGTGTGAGACTCGGCCTTTGCGGTGGGCTATTATGCCTGCAGCTAGTTAAATAAGCGGTTTATATTAAACCGAAGCTATTATGCATATATAAGTATACGCAAAGGA
>JABCKD010001191.1:0-18976 GCA_013186415.1 Fusarium sp. NRRL 66088 | reverse complement strand
CTCTATCCCTGTCCTCCCCCCCAAAGTCCCACAGACAACCCTCGTTACTTCAGGCGTCAGGTGGGTCATTAGTAGAAACTACAGCCAAGAGGACCTATTCCTCATGGCAAAGGGTGAATGGATGGTAGAGCAGATTCCCGCCCAAGCTTTAGATGCCATCGAAATCTCCGCCGAGGTCATCCTCATCCAGGTCACCCTCCTGTATCTCCTTGGCCATCTCGCGCTCGCGTTCCCGTGCCTCCTGAGCGTTCTTGAGCTCCAGCCGGTGCTGGTTCATCGGGAATCGCATAGCCTGGTGACACACCCATTAGCTTGGTTGTACAAAATACTGCAGTGCACAGGGGAATACAAACCTTGACACTCTCATCATGCAGAGACAGGCACGCTCGGATTCGGTCGTGGAACGCCTCACCCGGTTCACGGGTGGCATACACATCGCCCACCTCCTTGCTCTTCATGAAGCCCCTCTCTCGGTCCAGAGTAGCCTCAATCACGCCGTCGCGGATCGCCTTGGCCACAATGTACTCGGCCGACTCCTCACTGCCAAGCTGCAGGCGGATGCAGATATCCCGAAGGGAGATGCGCGAGTATGACAGAGACATCATGCGAATGCCCGTCTTGATGACGTTCTGTCGGAGGCGCAAGATGAGGCTGTAAGTACCATCCCGTCGGAAAGTGTCGGCGTGGTCCGCGATTGTTGTCTCAAAGTCCTCCAGGTTACCAACTCTCACCGACTTGACCAGCAGGAAGTAAGGCTGGAGGGCAATCTCCATGGTAGGCTGTCGGAACATGGCC
Source organism: Fusarium sp. NRRL 66088 (assembly GCA_013186415.1). Classification (NCBI taxonomy): domain Eukaryota; kingdom Fungi; phylum Ascomycota; class Sordariomycetes; order Hypocreales; family Nectriaceae; genus Fusarium; species Fusarium sp. NRRL 66088. Next base: position 18,181 of record JABCKD010001191.1, on the reverse strand, counting down.
CTGTCAGGGATATCTCCCATAAGAAGCTCCACCACATACAAGAGCTTGGTTGCTGTCTGGGAGAAACCCAGGGCGCAGCTGCTAGAGGGAGCCTTTCGGGTCGCCGCCGTGAGATGCTCGTGCGCTTCAGTGTAGCGCAGCTGAATGGCTCGGATACGGCCAAGGTAGTAGAGGAATCGTGCTACCTGGTTGTTGACAGCATTCTCGGGGAACTGAGTGTGCGAGACCAGGAGATCAGCCTGGTTGATATGCGAGGTCGAGAGGTAATTTCGCAGCAGCAGGACAATCACCGAAGCTTGTGTGTCGACATCCTTTCGTAGCACGGCAGTTCGGAGGGCGGCGAGGAGAGTCGGCCGAATGGCGACGACAGGAGAATGGGGAGATGGGGGTAGGGGAGCAATGTGCTCGCAGAAGATGGAGTAGTAAAAGTAGACCTTGGCCGACAGTGAGTCGAGAGTGCGGCGGTTGAGGGATTGGATCCGTTCCGACAGGTACTTGGAGAAGTCGGCTCCACGCTGGAACTGCTTCGAGTCGAAGAGGTAGACCTGGACGAGGATGCCGAGGAAGATGTCGATCTCGGGGATAATATCCTTGTTCTCCTTCTCCTTCTTGGAGCCGTTCTTGGGGGTGGTCTTGGGCTCGTCGATATCCATCTCTGATCCAGCCTGTCGTCCCAGAGGGACATTCTCACGCTCGATAGCGGCCAGGAGCTGCTTGGCGCTATCTACAGAGCTAGAGGTCGCGGGGAAGGTCTCGGAAATGACCTGGGCAATAATGTCGGGAGTCAAGCGCTTGCGGATGATGGAGATGGATCGCAGGGCGCGGAGGGAGAATCTGGCGTCAAAGAGGGCAACGGCGCGGTCTAACAGGGCAAAGTTGCTCTTGATATCTGCGCAGGGGAGTAGAGGTTAGCAATTGCTGCTTCACACACAGTGTCCATCGGGAGGGCCGCTCACCTGCGACTGTCTGCACCACAGGGTCAACTTTGGTCTCCTCCTCTTCCTCGTCCATCGCTACGTCGCCCTCAGCATCAGCCGGGGCTTGTGCCGACTTTTTCGACGACTTGGAGGGAGGAACGACCACCGTCATCTCCTCGTCACCGTCCTTGGTGGCCTTCTTGCCCTTGGCCTTTGAGCTGTCCTTCATCTCGACGTCCTTCTTCTTCTGGATGCCGTTCTCGAGGGGCTTTTTGCCGTTGTTTGGCGTCTTGCCAGGCATGGCGGCGGATTTAGGCGTGCGTGTCGTGAGGGCGGGAGGCTAGATCTGCCGGATGCAGAGGCTGATGACGATAGCGGGATACGATAAAGGTCCCGTGAGTCGTGCGCGCGCTTCAGCTCGTCGCGGCGTGGAAACAGGGCCAAACAGCGAGGAGACGTTGAACAAGAAGAATCTGGGCGCACTGGTGATAGTACCAATATTGGTGCTCGCGATGGGAGTCGTCGAGGGGGGAAAAGAGTCAACGATCGTCGTCAAAGTTTGGTGATGGAGAGGTTGACAGAGGTTCGATGGAGGTGATGCTGCTGGGTTCAGGTTGCTGGTGCAAGCTCACCAAATGGGGACTGGGGCTTGGTGAGTGGCCAGTGGGCAACTGAGGCGGCAGCGGAGGAGACGCGGCAGGCTTCAGAGGTACCTGGAAAAGTGCGGCTCTTTGTGTGCGAGCGCAGGTACCGGACAAGTACCTGGCGTCTCAGGGCCAAGGGCGAGGACCTTAATAAGCTGGCACCTTGTGGGGCTCTCAGCAGTGACGTTTTCGATGTTGCCTGCAGCGCAATCAACCGGTTCTAGTTCGGGAGGCATAAAAACAAAGGATGGAGAGTTATGCATGTGTTATTCAGTGATGCATAATTTGGTAATCATCGCCAATAACTTCACCTTCAACTTCAACTTCATTCTATCGAGCACCAATGATACTCGGAAGTCTCTCTCATTTCACCAGATATGTCTACTATGGAGCGCCAACAAGGCATCTATGATAGCACTCAGAACACTGTGATCTGTTACACCCTTCATGGGAATGGGTGTCTTCCCCTGAATGCCTTCTGTGAACCAACTCGATCCTGCGCTTAGAGACCCAGTATCTTGGTGTCACTGTCATGGGGCGACCAACGTGCAAAGTTAGAGAACCAATCAATATCAACAAGATTCTTGCATACTACCTATGCTAGAACTCATCTTGAATCATCTCAATAAGGCACTTCTAAGCCATAACAACCTCCCTGATCGATTTAGTAACCTTCTCGATGCTCGCAAAACCCTTTTGCGCCTTTTGATACGGGTATACGCCCAACGCCCAAGTCCAAAAAAACACTCAGCCCCTAAATCGTGTAGTTCACAACCATTAACAACATCCTTCGGTGTTCTCGACGTCGTGTTCTCCTTTATTCACCCTTGCCCGGCATGACCTTGGCCGCCTGGACAGCGCTCATCTTGGCGATCCAGCCTGTTGATGGCTGAATCTTGCGGACGGTACGCAACTCATCAGATGAGTATCCGGGTACGCGGATGTTGTATGTGCGCTCCAGCACGAGCTGAATATCTCGAATCTCGAGCACCTTAGACCCACGCTCCTTCGAGTTTCGACACGCGGCATGGAGCACACTGTCCACAAACGAGTCCGCCATGTTCAAAACGTTCTGGACCATGTTAGCTTTCATCCCATGTGCCCAAACTATCATCTTGCTTACCTCTTCCACCTCGGGGGTGAGCAGGTTTCCATCCTGACCCTCGGCAGAGCCTCCGCAAACTTGTCGAACAAGCTCATCCAATTTCTTCTTGCTCAAAACATGGTCACCCTCGGCTTCGTGGTTGTAGGCCGGGACTCTAGACATGGCCGGTTGATTCATCACTCCGCCGAGCGTGCCACTTCCCTGTGACATCGTAGGCCGCCCTGTGTTGACGCCTCCTCCGACCGCAACTCCCTGGGGCACGGCCACGGCCTTCTCAGGGAGCACCTTGGGGATAGGCATTTTAGACTGCATCGGCGTTTGCTGAGGTTGTGGTGGATGAGCATGAGGGTGGCCTTGTTGTGGCTGCTGCGGCACGTTAGGCCCCATCACACCCTGATTCACTGCACTGCCAGGCGTCGGTGTTCCAGCACTGGTAGGCTGACCAGGCACTTGGGCACTGCCGGGTGTGCTGGCAGCTCGCTGATTTGCGAGACTCATTGCAGCCGAATGACTGAGCGCCCTAGTCGGCCCTCCAGCTGTAACAGGCGCAGCGGCCGCTGCTGCTGCCGCTGCCGCATGCTGAGGCGTAGGAATTCGGGGAGTGTTCTGGGTAGGAGTCCCAGTTTGAGACTGACTGGCTGCGGCGACCATCGAGGGATTGGCAGGGGCGGTATGGGGTTCTTGCTTGACCTGAGGTTGAGGTTGAGGTGGTGCTGGCTGTTGCTGTTGCTGTTGCGGTTGTTGTTGCGGCGGCAGCTGTTGTTGCGCTGGCTGAGGAGTGCCTTGCGCTGGGCGCACCTGTTGTTGCGCCGGCGTTGCACCTGGCGTTCCGTTAACTGGAGAAGCTCGACCGGCCGCTATTTGATGCTTGGCAGCTTCAATAGCCGCGTTCACAGGCGCGGTTGTGGTTTGCGCGTTGTTCTGCTGGTTGGGTTGGGCCTGACCTGCTCGAGCTTGGTTTTGTGCTGCCTGCGCCTGAGCCTGAGCCTGCGCTTGAGCCTGAGCTTGAGCTTGAGCTTGTGCCTGTGCGTGCGCTTGTGCTTGTGCGGTAGCCTGTGTCTGAGCCTGAGCCTGAGCCTGAGCCTGAGTAGCAGCAGCTTGTTGACCAGCTTGTTGGGCGGGGGCAGCTGCTTGGGCCTGCTGGATAGAACCTTGGAGGTTGGTCTGCTGCTTGCGAACACTGTCAACCCACTTATGAGCGTCGGCGTGTGACTTGAGCTGGCGCTCTTTCCGTATTTGTAGTTGTCTCATCTCCTCTTCACTGAAAGGATTTCCGGCCTGATTTCGGTCGTTGATAATTTTATCAATCTGCGCCACCCGCTGCTTGCTGCTCTCCATCGTCATGAGAGCGCGACCGTAACGTTCCTTTATCTCCTCAACCCATCTCGTAGCACTGGCTCCTGACCTCTCGGCGAGTTGTGCAGGCGCCTGGAAGTTCATCTTATTCACATGGCTCATGATGTGCTCGGGAATCGGCATCGGCTGGTTAGCGGTTGCGGTAGCCGTGGCGGCTTGAGGGTTCGGTGTCGGCGCGCTCGCGTTGGCCGCCGGGGCTGGGGCGGCGCCCATTGCTTGTTGTTGGGGTTGTGTCTGAGGTGTCGCTTGTCCAGCGGCGGCCTGCTGCACACCTTGAGGACGAGGCTGCTGCTGTTGCGCATTCTGTCCTTGAGGTTGCTGTTGGGTTTGACCTTGCTGCTGCTGTTGCAACTGCATCTGCATGCGATGCTGTGCGGCCCGACGCTGTTGGATCTTGGTGATCAACTTCTTGGAGAACTCGATGATCTTCTGTCGCGCGGCGATATTCTCCGGGCTGTTCGGGGGTGAACCTTCGGCCTTATTCCATAGACCTTGGAGGCCCTGCTCATATTTGGACTTCTCCTCGTCACTAAGTGTGGGAAGGTTTCGAATCTGTGCCGGCTTATACATAGGCGGCGGCTGTCCCTGGGGCTGCTGCCCCTGAGGCTGTTGGCCTTGGCCTTGCTGGCCCATCTGGGGGTTCATGATGGTGGTGGTGGTGGTTGGTGGTTGGCGATGTCCGAATTAGGCAATTCCACGGGTTCTCTGTTGCTAGGAAATGTATATGCCCAGGCGCTGGGAGAGGGGAATATTGCGATGCGATAGATAGATACGTTCCGGAAAGCAAATTGAAGGGCTTGAGTATACACGAAGACCGTAGCCTTGATGAAGGTTTCAATCGGCCGCCGTCCGTGAATGTTCACGTCAGAACGGGCAGGCAGGAGGTCTGAGACGCGCCGCGCCGAGCTGCCCCGGAAGAAACGTCGGACCGCCCACTTTTTTTTTATTCGACACTGACAATCTGCTCGTTCCCGTCTCACGCTCCCGTCCTGTTTCCGAGCTTTGTTGGGCCTGATTACAATGGAGCCCTTTCCGCTGCTGTGGGGAGGACCAGGGATTGTCCAGCTCCAGGGAGCTGGTGCTGGCTGGCGCTAAAGCATGTTGAAGGAACTGGAACTACAGCTATCCAACAGGTGGCATCACCGCCCTTCTCGCGGGGAGTTGCAGCATCTGGGCGTGCGCTCGCAGTGCAGCGGAGCTACTGTGCCTTTGACGGACTGGACGATTGGTTCCGAGGCATGTGCATTGAGCTTTTACCGATTGGCTGCTTCAAGCTGGCAGGTAAACATTGTCGAATCGGTTATTCCAGTGGGAGAAACCGTGTCCATTCGGACATCCATCCATGGAAGGCTGGGGAACAGAATCGCATCATGGGCGCCGTCATGGTTCAGTTCATAGTCTACCTACTAACCACAGTAGCTACGCCGTAGGTCCCTACCTACCTCTAGGCAGTAAGGGTCGCAAGCATCTATCCCCAACGATACAAGGGTCCAGCTTTTTCCCGTGCAATCCAATTTCACCGGGGCTTTTATCCAACCCGTCATCTCCACCGGAACCTGTTCATCTTCCATCCATCACTTAAACTTGTCTTCCTTTTTGGCTTGTCCATTAGATTGCTCTCCCTTTCTTTCTCCCCCTTTACCTCTCCTCTCCCGTTCCAACTCCTCCCCCTCTAGCCGTCGATAGCACGCGCCGTACCTAATCAGGGCCATAATCATCCAGTTCTCCATCATGCGCTTCTCCTCTTCCACTGTCCTCGCGGCTCTGCCCGCCCTCGCTGCCGCTCAGGACTCTCCCGTCGACCAGTACAAGGCCCAGTTCCAGAACTTCCTCGGCCAGATTAGCGGCTACATTCCCAACCCGGGTCACCATGATCCCGTCGCTGCGGCTGAGGCCAAGGCTGGCGCCATGAGACTCAACGTCCTGACCCTCGAGAACTGGAAGGATACCCTCTACGAGCCCGTCGCCGCTGATGCCACCACCCCCGAGGAGTGGTGGTTGCTGGTCTCTGGCGGAAACAAGACGTGCTACGGTATGTTTGACCCTTTGTGATGCGTTATGCGCATTGCGACATGCTGCGATAGATCAACTAGCTAACACGCAAGCACAGGCCGATGCGGAACCGTCGAGCAGGCCTTCAACGAGACCGCGGCCAAGTTCGCGCTTCTCGAGAACAGCCCTCACATGGCCTATCTGAACTGCGATAACCAGCCTATCCTGTGCAACTCGTGGTCCACTGGCCCCGCCAGCCTCTACATCTTTGACATGCTGCCCAAGCCTGCGCCCGTCGATGTTTACAAGAAGAGGCTCAACTTGACCACCACTACCTCGGAGGACCTGGTCGCCCTCCAGGCCTCTGGTAACAGGGAGGACTTCATCCTCACCGATGGCTGGTTCCACCCCTTCAACGGCAAGGCCGCCGAGAACGGTCTCGCCGTTCCCTTCGGCTACGTCATGTGGGCTTTCGGTCTGATCCCCAACTGGCTTTTCATGCTCCTCGTCTCCTTCGGTAGCCGAACCATGATGTGAGTTTCCAAGCCCAGCAATTATGACTTTGATGCTGATATACAATAGGAACCGCCGTATGGCCCCTGAGGGTCCTCGACGTCAATAAGCGGGAGAGGATTTGGGGATTGGTGTTAACGAATGATGGGTATCTGAAGATGTTTTATGCCATGAGCGAATACCGGGTATTATCGCTCAATAATACGAGAATTCTGATATGAACCGTCATGAAAAGGGTTGGCTGTTTTGTTTCTTGTAGCGTTAGTTGTGGGAGGGGACATGGTAGAGCCTCAATCGCTTCAAGATTTGTTTTGGCAAGCTGCTTCCACGTTTTTGAGGCCGTCGATGATGTCCTCGCTGATTTGACCGTTGGCGAACTTGCCATATCGTAGATCGCTGAGGGCGCCGATTGTCTGTTGTACTGACTCGAGAAGTGCAGCCTCCTCCTCTTTCAACTTTTCGATTTCGGCCTCGAGTGCTCCAGCTGCTCCCTCTAACTCGGGGATCACAGATGTGAGGGTATGCTTGGCGCTCGCAGCACCTGATGCTTCGCCAAAGAGCTGTAGGAAACCCCATGTTAGTTCCTCAGAAGCAAATATTATGTTGGGGATTGATGAAACACACCGCTCGTTCCATCTCAATCTCTGCATCCATATCCTCCCGCTCCGCTTCTCTCTTGGCCCGCACAACCTCGCGGCGCATGCTGACTCCCCGCTTGGCTTCATCGGCAATGTTCTCGGCGACCTCGTCGAGGAGGGCCGTACGCTGGGATTGTAAATCTCGGAAGAGTGCTCGGACAAGAGGTGCTGACTGCAGCGGCCGAGGGAACAGCGCTTTGAACTGCTCTAGAGTCGTGATAGCGGTGAGAGCTGACGGCTGTATGAGGTAGTTGGCGAGAATCTCGGTTTCGGTGGGAGCCATTTTCGCAGAGTCAATAATTGTGTTTGTAAGGGGTTGACAAGAGAGGATTGACAATTGCAAGAGGAAACAATAGCCCCAATGGCTGTGATCGTAAATTGATCATGTATTGTGCCAACAGTTGTAGACGCGTCGATAATGATAGAAGACGCGTTAAGTGCCCCCACTAATCGCAATTCGAATACAGTGTTCATGGGGTGACTTTACACTGTCCCGCTATTGTAATGGCTATCAACACAATATATCTTTTCGAGGTTGGCACCAAAATTGAAAGCGGCGAATTAAGGGCTAATTAATGATTCTTTTCTCTTTAGAAGCCTTTGTGTGAATTTAATATCTATAGAAGGTGGCCGTTCATCTCCATTCCGACTGCACATGATTAGTCGCTGATGGCTTCTAGTCTAGGCTTGGCAACAGCATCAGCAGCAGAGGTCTGCTCCCATTGCCGCTACTAATAGTACCGGAGTCTTAAAGCTCAGTGAGCATCAATTTCACCTCGGAGAGAGGCCTGTTAGCTTCGGACTCCACATGTTAACAAGTAGTGTTGAGGCAGAAGTGGTACGGCGACATCAGGGCATACTACTCCTGACTCTTCTCTCGTCCTCTCATAGTGACTTTCCTCTCAGCCTCGCCCTGCCACTATCTAGCTAAAGCTCTTGCATGGATACATTAAGGTGGTATATACTCCATACTTGGGAATTGATAGGTATGCGTTCATCCCTGACCGTAGGTGACCAGTTATTGGGGGGCTGGAGGACGCCTTTAAGGATCGTGTATTGTTATGGATAACAATATCGACGCCCGGGGCTAGATTCCCCCATGAGACGGGCTTGGTTAACAATTGTATCTTGGGTGGGTGGCAAAAGATGTAGCTTTGTCGAGAACTCCTCTCCCTGCCACATGCTGTATCCCTCAAGGGAGCGGCGCAGACAACTGGAAGCGCTCTTGGAACCCTCAACGCTTAGGCCATGGGAAACAAGTAAGCTCTCGCAGGCAGTGGACCTAAACGTCGCGCTGGTTATGTTGGCGCCAAAAACCTGTGACACCGATAGGAAACCCTATGAGTTTGGCCCTTACACGAATAGTGGTAAACTCCACGGGCACACAGGGGAAGTCACTTGATCAACTCGTCCAAAAAAGAGCATCAGGGTTTTTGTGTGTTATGTTGAGTCATCAGGGAGCCGGCTGATTATTTGTCAATCAACCTAACCTTGGAAGCCGGCAGGTTTGGGTGTTCAAAGGGTGTTGAGGCCTCCATCAACGTTCGTAGCCCCCAACAAGCCTGGTGTAGACTGGACTACATTGCTATCGGTGATAGCGGCCATGAGGATTCAGTAACGCAGAGTATCGCAGGCTTCAAATCTGCTTGTTAGTGAATGCCCTCGTGAAGTTTGTGGAGGACTTGGTCTTGAATATGCCTGGTTCATTTGGGCCTGTTAGTTGAAATGCCTAGGGAGCGCTGTTGTCGCACCAGTTGATGTTAGTGATAGGTTCTGTAGATTAGCCACAGTGAAGAACTACTCAAGGAACCGGGATAGAGGATACTGAGGCGAATCGACCATGGAAAGGGATCTTAGTTAATGATGGATGTTGGTGGTAGTCTTACAGGGGTGACTCTAGCTGAATCACAATCACTCCCAATATTCAAGGGGTGACCTCACGGACGGTTTAGAGGTGGAGGCTTATCTTATCGCACCCGCTATGGCAAAAGTCCCGTCCCAGGCGCGTCGCGTCAATGAAAAAAAGGCCCAAGCATTGATTGTCCCATTAACGCGACCTACCTACTGTGTCCCTGGGCAGGAAAACACTGTACTGCAATCGTCCACAGCCTCAACATCCCCGTTTAACCTTGGAACTATCAACGCCTGCAACCAGATCACCAGGCTTTATCATACGCAGCATTTCAACTGCTCTATATACCCCTGAGTCATCCTTTTCTTTCTTCTACACATCCACAGCATCATTTCTGGGCTCATTTGCCAGCCAGAATCATGCCCCCTGCAAGACAACAACAGCCGGCACCGCCCCCCTTCAACAAGGATGAAAAAGTCCTTTGCTTTCACATGGACATGCTGTATGAAGCCAAGATCATGGATGTGCAGGCCGGTGAGAAGCCAGGAGACGGGTACAAGTACAAGGTGCACTACAAAGGGTGGAAGAACACCTGGGACGACTGGGTCCTGGTTGACCGTATCCGACCCTTCGACGACGAGCACAAAGAGCTCGCCGCACAGCTTCACGCCCAGCTGAAGCATAACCTTCAGAGAAGCGCAAAGCAGCCCAAGAAGGGCCTACGGAGCGGTGCGGAATCCACCAGGGTCAGCGAAGAGCGATCCGGGTCCGCCACTATCCAAGGGAGCCGAGGAGGTAGACGTGGAAAGGACTGGGAACTTGAACAGGTAAGACCTCGATCTGATTTGCATTGCTTCTACTTCCCAGCCATTTTCTTGTAATCTCACAAGATGCCTGATCTGCACCCTCAGAGTTGTGGGATGCAGCGTGAGAAACACACACTCATACCTCTGGTAAGTGCCTTGAGGGAGTACACATGAGCTTCAGCCTAGCAGACTGGCTCGTGATGGCCTCTAAAGTTAGAATGGCCTTCCGAAAGTATCGGGGTGAGAATTTCGGCTCTACCACGAGCCATGGCCGGTCAGTAAGTGCTGTGACAGTGTCCAAGGCTGCTTGTTCTGCTCCGTGACCTGTAACCTTTCGCTACTTACCTCCTATCAAACTGGCACTGCACAGCACCGCATCGCCTCGCCTCGCCTCGCACCTCAGTTTTTGCCCGCCTCAAATAGGTAAATTCCATCCTGCATCTTGCGGAATTGCCTACTTCATATTCTCTCCCCTCCAAATCATTTTCTTCTTTCATCCAGGTACCTACCTGCTTGGTCTCTTTGACCCCTCCAACATCCTTCACACTTATTTCTCCTGCAAATCGTCTCCTTCTTTCGCATCCTCGTCTGCACACACATTTCTACCTCGGCGACTCAAACACAATGCCTTTTATTCGCCCTCCTCCTGCTCGGCAGGATTTCCCCATATCAAATGCTCGAGGCTCTCCAGAAACGACTTCCTCACCCGAGTCCACTCCCTCTCCCCGTTCTTCCTTGTCCAGCGGCAGTCGTGGGCGAAAGAGAGTGAGAATCGCCCGGCTTCGCGAGCCCTTTGATCATCTCACTTGTCTCCCGCACCCCAATCACCGCTATGTGAAGGAGCCCAGGAAGAGCAGCCCCCTGAATATCGATGTCACGACCACGACATCCAGGAAGCGTCGCTCGACAGCCTCCAGGTCGCCCAAGTCTCGGGCCAAACCAAAGCAGCCGTCGCCACCTCCCCTTGAAACCCTTGAGGACCTTGAGGAGGTAGATACACACCACCCCCAAATGCCTTTGATTTCTTGTTGCCCTATCTGCAGACACCCTTTTGTTCTAATTTTTCGGCTTTTGCTTCCATCGCTTGATCTCCTCCATGTGCTTCGCTAACTATTCGGTAGGAGGACTCCTTTCACAACAAACCCATGATCAACATTCCCATACCCGACCACATTCAGGCTATGCTCGTTGATGACTGGGAGAACATCACCAAGAACAACCAGCTTGTTCCCCTCCCTCATTCTAAGCCAGTGAGCAAGATTCTGGACGACTATCTGGCCTATGAGCGACCCCACCGAGAAGAGGGATCCTCCAGCATGGATATCCTGGAAGAGGTCGTTGCCGGATTCCGTGAGTACTTTGAGAAGGCCCTTAGCAGGATTCTCCTGTACCGGTACGTTTTATCCTTTGCCTATCAAGAGAAACCACATGGCTAATGAGTGTCCAGATTCGAGCGACACCAGTTCATGGACCTCCGCAAAATGTGGGAGAACGCAGAGTCTGACTCTGCGACCAAGACCGTTTGCGACGTCTACGGCGCTGAACATCTTACTCGTTTGATTGGTGAGTGACACACTCTTGCACTCCATCACGATCAATGACTGACCTTCTGACCTTTTGTGCAGTGTCCCTCCCTGAGCTTCTGGCGCAAACCAACATGGACCAGCAATCTGTCTCGCGTCTCCGGGAGGAGATTGGCAAGTTCAACGTTTGGCTCGGCCGCAACTGCGAGACCTACTTTGTCAGCGAGTACGAGACCCCTTCTCAGGACTACATCGACAAGGCTCGCAGCTTCTAAACCTGACACGCCTCGGGACCATCCTTTGCGAAGCAGTAACTCGCTCGGCCTTGATCACTACTGTGCTTTAGGGGTAATAGCTGCCTTTGCGAGCTTTGTCTGCTTTGCTTTAGTTCGTCACAAGTCCAGGTACAGGATGAATCGAACAAGCTTGACCACAGATTTCGAGCTACACATAACGGGAGAGAGAAACCTTTGTGCCTTTAACGGCCTCTTTTGGGGAGCAATACAGGAATTCGGTCGAGATAGGCGGAGGTTGGTTGGTGGTGTAGGATAATTGGAGGTTTTCGTAATAATACTTTGTTTCAACATGTCTCTGCCATATTTGTGACCAAGCCATCATGTCTGAATATGCTCAAGTTTACCTGGACAGGGGCTACGTCTACTCGTGATCGTGATGTAGTCTTTCACACCTTGTGATTTGTCGTGATTCTATCCCCCCTACATAGCCAACATCACATCGCCAGCTCCGTCTTTTGTACAGAATGTCGTTACAGTATGGTACAATCCCAATCTCTTCTCTTTTTCCCACTTCCCTCATATCATTCCCCTCTTGTCCTCTCATGGTATCCCTCACATCCGCGGCACAGCCTTCTCGATATAGAACCCCTTATCCGGCGTCCTCGTAGCTTTGAGCTCCGCCTTGTTCATCTTGCGGTCCACCTCCTGGACGCGCACCAGCTCCTTGACCTTGAGGATCATACCGGCGAACTGGGGGTGTACCGGGTGGAAGACGGTCTGCATGCGGCGGCGCAGACCTAGGGCCGCTAGGACGCCGCGTGTCCGCTCGGGGAGACCGATGGCGGATCGGTGGAGGGTGATTCTGAAGTAGGACATTGTGTGAATTCTCTTGTCGTTGAGGGACGTTTTTCGTAGGGACGGACGGCTTTTTGGAGGTGAGATTCGTTTTTTTGAGTGTTATGTCTAGAGCAATTGTCGTATGAGAATGGACTCTTCGAGTACGGCAATAGCTTTATCTTACCATCAATGGCATATACATGCGCTCTTGTGTAGTTGGAGAGGGGATACAGCAGCCCGCCGTTCACGTCTCGTCTCGTCGGTCGTCCTCGTCAAGCAAGCACAAGCCGGACCAACGTCAAAATCCACCCACCGGCGCCAAGCCTTTTCCGCCAGGACCGGTGCCAATTCCGTCGTATGAGGGGCGTCATGTGACTAACCACTCATCACTCCTTATCTTATCTCTTCAACATTATCATGATGGAGGCACGTGATGCAACATGGGATGAAGACGTTGACAATTGCGAAGATAAAGGTAGGTACACAGACACCGATGGTACTTCTAGCAACCTCTGTGGTACCAGCAGAATACTTCATGGACCCCCATTAATCTTCTCGCTTGGCTCCCGAAGACTACGTTAGCTGCCCATGGGGAAGGCGACATAAGCGAATATGTACCATAGCCTAGACATCATGACTGCACCTGGTGTCGTTTTCAGACGGTGGTGACCTAACGATAGCACGCATCGTGCAGCATTGGACGACATGTAATGACCCGTCTTACTCAACAATACGCACATGGGAGAATAGTCATTGCAAACATCAACATTCATGTCTATAAGTTCAAGCGAGTAATAAGGAGCGCCATCTTGCGGCCTCCTGCACTAGTTACATTGTATTGGAAATCTCATACAGACCGCCGTCTTCCGCGGCACGTCCATGTAGGTCGGCACAAAATCATCATTGCACGACCCAACCTCTTATCCCATTGCATTACTGTTTTCCACATTCCTTTAAAGAGAAACCTCAACACGGCCCTCAGCGCCGCCGCCCTGAAGGTTGGGGAGGAGGTAGGTGATATCATCCCAAGGATGACGGTAGAGACCGGTGCGCAGGCGCTTCTGGTCGAGGAAGTGGGCAATCAGACCAATGCTTCGGCCGAGGACGAAGAGACCGTTGAGAACACCCATCTTGAGGTAATCCTCAGCCTCCTCGGCAGAGAAGGCACCGCAGTTGCGGAGAAGGTCGACGAAGCAGACAGCGATGCAGCCATCGACGTTCAGGATAAGGTTGTCCTTCTTGGAGGTGGTGACAGTCTCAACGGCGAGGGCGTAGTCGAGAAGCTTGTGGCTTGGGAAGTTGGCAAGGACGTACTCCTTGACCAGCTCGACACGCAGATCGGGGTTGTTTCGCGACTTGATTCGGTGGCCAATACCGGGGATGAGCTTGTTGGCCTTGCGCATGCTGTCGACGAAGTCTCGGGGGCTGAGACCCTTGTCGAAAGCCCGAGTGAACTCCTCAGCGGCGCCGTCAAGGGCACCACCGAATCGAGAACCAATGGTCAGCAGACCAGAAACAAGGGCGCTGATGAGGTCCTTGCCGGCACGGGTAGTGATAATGGTGTTCATGGCACCGGACACGGCGGGACCGTGGTCGGCAGTAAGCATGAGGACCATCTCGAGGAACTTGGAGGCGTAGGTGGGCAGGCGGCGACGGAACCACAGCAGCGACATGACACCACCAATGCCAATATCCTCCTTGAAGACGTCGGAGATGGGCATACCGGCGTAGAGGAGCTCCTGACCACGGTCATCGGAGATAGTGGAGATGAAGGCAGCAGGCTTTCGGATGAGGCCAAGCTCCTGGGCCCAAGAGTAGTCGAGAGGGATCTTGGGGACAACAGGCTCGGGCTGAGGGACGATAGTGCCCTTGGAGACAAGACCGTCGTAGACCTCCTTGAGGACGGAGGGGAGGTCCTCGAAGGTGTTGGGGACGTGGAAACCGGCCTCACGCATCTTCTCGTTCTTCATGGCAGCAGTCTCAAGCTGAGAGTTGGCGAAAGAACCGGCGTGACCGAACTGGACCTCAGTCTTGAACATGCTGGCGCAGGTACCAATGGCCCAGGCGACAATGGGCTTGGTGATGATACCCTGCTTAACGGCATCAATGACCTTGTACTCCTCAACACCACCGACCTCACCAAGGAGGACGAGGATCTTGCACTCGGGGTCGGCCTGGTATCGCAGCAGATGGTCGATGAAGGTGGTACCGGGGTATCGGTCACCGCCAATAGCAATACCCTCATAAACACCGTCGGTGTTGCCGGCAATAATGTTGTTGAGCTCGTTGGACATACCACCAGACTTGGAGACGTAACCAACGGAACCCTTGCGGTAGAGCTTGGAGGCGACAATGTTGTCCATCATACCACCAGTGTTGCCAATCTTGAAGCTGCCGGGCTTGATACCACCGACGGTGGCGGGGCCGATGATGGTGACGCCCTTCTTCTTGGCGACATGAGCGATCTCACGAGCTCGCTGCAGATTGTGTGTTAGCAATTGCTCAAACTCTGGAGCGCAATTGGTTCAACTTACTCGCTCAGGAACACCCTCAGCAATGATGGCAATGGTCTTGATCTGGGGGAACTCCATAAGCTCCATGGTGGAGCTGTAGACACTTCGCGACGAGGCAAAGTTGACAACGACATCAACGTCGGGGTGCTTGCTCATGGCCTTCTCGACCTGCTGGTAAACGGGCAGCAGAGTCTCGCTGGTACCCCAGTACATCTTGCTGACGAATTGACCGCCGAAGGTGTAGATGATGCCGGCGACCGAGGGCTTGGCGCGCTTGCAGATGAAGTCGAAGTCCAGCATGCCCTGGACAGCTCGGGGCTGGAGACCGTAGACGAAGCATCGCGTCTTGTTGGTGAAGAGAGCATGCTCGGGGAGAGGGCTCAGCGGCCGGCTGGGAGCTGGGAAACGCTGGATGTTGTCGTTGGCCGACAGGCTGCTGGAGGAAGCGGGAGCCATGGCGAATGTCGAGCTCGCTTGTGTGTAGATGGGGAGATCTGGAGGTTTGAGCGCTGGAGGGACCAGAAGATGGTGTCAGCAGCTGGAAGAAGACGCTTTGAGCTCCGGGGGAAGTGCTGGCTCAAAGGAATTAGACGGAGAGGAGGATGGATGTATGAGAAGGAAAAGAGGAAGGAGCAATGGACGAGAGAAACGCTCGAGGATGAGGAGATGCGACCCGACAGTTGAAGGGGACGAGGGGGCGGGGAGGAGGTGAGTGAGAATTCAGGAGGAATGAACTGGGCTTGGTTTTTTGGTTGACTTTCAAGGGTCAAAAGACGGCGGGACGTTTCTCTACTGGACGGTCAACTTGGCGGGCGGGCTCGTCAAAGCTGTCGGCAGCTGGCGGGGATGGAGAGCACCTGCTGGGATCGATGAGTGAGGCCGCGGTACCTGAGGTCACCCACACCACAAAAATTTAGTGGGGTTGGCGGGCTGGCGCCGCTGGGACATGGCAGGCTTGGGGTCGGGTAGCGGGTACGTGAGGTACATGCTCGGGACCATGCCCATGCGGGACCCCCCCGTACAGTGGGATGTAGCTCAAGTATCTGGCACACTAGCCACCACATACGCCAGGTTTCTCACCCATCCATTGAACCACTTGAGAGCGCTTTCGGAGGCAGAACACAACACCACCAGAAACAGAGGCCAGAGGGATTTCCTCACCTCACCCTTGGGCCAACAATTGGGTCGTATCGAGCACTCATCAAGGCAATCTGTTCTAATTGCCAAAGTAGGAAATACCTCGTCTGACCTGGAATGGAATTAACTAGCCTCAGCCTTTGCCTGCGAACGGCCAATGGCTCCCGTCATGGATGGTGCATGAATTCACCATCCAGCCAGTTGGGGAAGAGATCCAGCTTTTCTTTGGGGATTCGCTTGTACTCGGGGTCCTCTTTTTTTTTTCTTGTTGATCTGTTGAATCCATGTCCCTTTTTGTGGTTTGCGATTGAGCTTGTCAAGCTTCCAAGCCCAGGTACCGGTACTTGGCGTGAGGGGACCATTGCCAGTTCCGGTTGGATTGGGAGAGGCGTCGATAGCGGCTTGTCCCCCACCATAGCCGCCCCAAGACCACCAGGGCTTGCAAGACGTTGATGTGAATCGTTGCAATCCATGATGGGACCCATTGAAACGATTGATGCCGAGCACAGGCGGATTTTTTTCTGTCTCTGGTTTCGGGTGGGAGAGACAAGAAGGATGCGAGCCCGGGTTTCGTGAGACGAGGGGTGAATCTGGCAGCCAACCCCATTCCCTGTATTGCCCATGGTCGTCGAAGATCTCACCAGATCGTCGGCATGAACCTGAAAGGCATCCTCGGGATGTCGTAAGCCCCTATTTCAGGAGGCAGGGCAGCCAGTCAGCCACCGCACAACAGTCAGCTCTCGCCTATGTTTGCTGGGTGGTGTGGTGGCATGTCATCTTGTCCCAATCCCATGCCCTTTTTCAGGGATGATACAGAGTGAATGAAATGGCGGCAATGAATCGACAGGTGGGACACTGGTCAAGCTGCAGAGATGGACGAGACCTAGGGTTGCTGGCTTCCCACAAGGGTCCGCCTGGCTTGGTGTGTCGCCAAGAAATGAAACTCGACGGTCAGCCTCTGCGGGATGAAGCCACTGTCTTCTCCTGATCCATCCGACTCATGTTCCACAGATAACATGAGGTTCCAATAAGGTACGCTTGTGCCAGAAAAAAACCTCCACCGAACGTCGGAGGTAGATTCGATGAAAGACTTTGATCCCGTAGCCAGCCGGTCATTGTGGGCTGGTGAGAGTGGACTGGATCGTCCATGGAACAGCTTGAGTGAGAGCTTCCACTTGGAGGGGGATGGAGGGGCAGAGTGAGCTAAGGCCAGGGTACCTCATGTCGGGGGTGGCGCCCACGGGCTGACCACCCGCTAAAACAGCCACCGTGCGTCCTTCCATCTGCTCAGCGCCTGGACATGGGCAGGAGCCTCCACGTCCAGTCGGGTCAAGGATGATTGCCTTAACCTCACCTCACCTCACCTCACCGCAAGGTCGGTCAGTCACCGCAGCGAGCGTGCAACATGAGAATACTTGTCTCGCGTCGCCCTCGTGGCGCTCAAGGTGTTTGATCAGGGGCTTTGAGACCCGGCGCGACCGCTAAAGCCATCCCCGGGACCCGAAGCCAATCGTTCCCTATCTCAGGGACGGGAAACTTCCCCAGCATTGGCCCAGGTTGCATTGGATGCCCTGCCCTGCCCTGGTGCTCGCTCCCGCTGACTATCTCCCCGCTCAACGGTTTGGTTGCCGGTCAACGTCGACGCTTCCATCTCCCGCAAAAGAAAATGCAGAGAAGAATAATGCCGAGAAGTTGATAGAAGCTCGTAGGCAAATGAGCACCGTCGCGGGAAATTGACCTGGTTCCATTCGTAGGTAGCGTGCAAAATGGTTGCTGCGGTTTTCGGCGGTTTGTCGAGTCAACTGGTCGTACGTAAGGTGTCGCCCCTGGTCCACTTGGTCCTCAACAGCTTAACGGATCCAATGTGCTCGACATGGGGGCCAAGTGACAAGGCGGCATGTACCAGTACCTCGAATGTCGCAGAGTGAGCTCATCGCTTTTTCAGGCGGGCAGCCATGACAGTCCCCAATGAAATTTTGGCGACCGCGGGTATGTCGGTTTTCCAGGGCCCAGGTACCTCGGCCACGCGCTGGCCGAGCTTGTCACTCCAAGTACCAAAGGTACAGACTGACCGCCCGCCCCAGAGCCCGCCAGGTTGTCGCGCCCTCCCCC
>JABCKD010001190.1:0-11736 GCA_013186415.1 Fusarium sp. NRRL 66088 | reverse complement strand
TTAGCTCTATATAATATAAGCCTACTAGGCTTATAACCTATTAAAATATAATAATTAAGTTAATTAAAGGTTAAAGAAATATAATCTAGGGGTATATTACGCATATATAAGACATCTCGGTCTAAGCAGATTAGATTAATAATATTCCAATCTTAATAGGAATAGACCGCGCAAGTTCACCTCGAGTGGAGCTGTTCAAGTGATGATATGGTCCGAGACATATCGCGGAATGCAGAGGAAAAGCATTCAGAGCCTATTATATTTCTAGGCAATGAACTCAGCTGTGATGGCGGTTCAGCTTTCCGCCGACGCACGTAAATGCCTCAACCTTTTACTCTAGGCTCGACTGGCTTATTCATCTCGTCTTGACACATGTCTTGTCATTTGATAAAGAGAACTAACTTAGGTAGTTTGATGGCCTTTGTCGACACAAGGACAATATCACTTCACTGTACAATACTTGGCTGGTGAGGGAGTTTTTAGATGCCTAGTGATCAATTTCATTCAATGCTATACGAGTTCCCTCCTGGTCATCTCCAGTTTGGCCTTGTCGCTCGCCTCGTAGGCACCAGCCTCGATATGCCGTTGCCTCTCGTAACAGGGCGAACCACGACAACAGAGCCACGTTGTTTGTGCCCAACGGTTTCCCCAAGGCAACCGATGCGTTGTCCTTGTCCGACGACATTTATACAAACACTTTGTTTGCCACTTCTCTTCTCCTTCCCAGTTTCGGTCTCATTGGTAGCAGTGAGCTATTCATGCCTTGCTAGGGTTATCTTTTTCAATGCCCTATTGTCGCTTGAAAGTTGCAGACATGTCTTCAGAGTACTTGAATCAGTACCCATCCTCACACGGCTATCAGGAGCTAGATTCAGGCTCGACTTGGACCGGTGGTGAAGGTGAGTATGACGGGAGCCCTAACGACAAGCAAGATGGCGACCTGGACACTGCAACCGGACATTGGGCCAATGCGGCTGGCTTGAACCATCGCTTGTGGCCTGAGGACAAACAATCTCTTTATGTATGCTTCCTCAACGGCCATTTATCCGACAAGGACAAGGTCAAGTCTCTCATCGAAGAGCACTACAATACACTTCGCATGCGCATCAAATTCGTCTTCCTCGGGGATGATGACCCCAGAGCTTCCGATATTCGAGTCTCATTTACCTCTCATGGTGCCTCGAGCTCATGTATTGGCACTGACGCTGAAGATCATCCCTATGAATCGACCATGGCGCTGAACATGCATCACAACGACCAGCGAAGCGCAGAGGAGCGGCGGAAGCATAGACAATCTGATGTCTTGCATGAGTTTGGTCATGCTCTGGGCATGGAACACGAGCACACTCATCCTGACTGCCCGATCAAGTGGAACTACAGAATAGTTCAGGGCAGAAGGGGATGGGATGCTCAAAAGGTCACACAGAACTATCGCAAGCTGGACAACGCGTCCACGACAATACGAAATGCTTACGATCCCAAGTCCATCATGCATTACCCGGTGGAACGAGGAGACGCCCAAGGTGGGAGTGTGATCCCTATGAACACTGTGCTTTCCGATGGGGACAAGGAGTTCTTGATCTGGATCTATCCTATGACCGAACCCCGTAGCTCAAGTTCGAGACAGAGCAGAAAATCAACACTTAGCAAGAAAAGCTCAAGAAAGCACCACAAGGGACGCCGAGGCGACGATCAAAGACAGGAGGTGCTGCCCCGACAAGAGGACCTGTCCATGACAGAAAGCGCGGGTGTTGATGCTAGAGTCTATGAACCTGTATACTACCGATCACCTGAGTACAACGCTGCTGAGGATGGGTGGTACATTTATGACAACTCTGGTAGGGGTGGTGGTGATGAACAGCCCATGAGGGATACTAGACAGGATTATCAGTTGTACAGTGGCGAGGCTAGCTCTAGCCAGTGGCCGGGGCTATAAAGGCAGTAAGAATTAGGGGTTATGGCGTTGGGGAGTAGCAATTTGTTGAAGCTATGATTCCCCTATCGTGAACACCAGCAACATCTCCAAGGGCATTTCCCTACAATCGTGGGGGTTGCGCCACCATAGACATAGCCATGTGGGAGTTTTTCGATTCTCAAGTTCAACTTATTCAATAATTAAACGCAAGAGACTCGTGCTATATCTGAAACGTGTATATGAAGTTGATCATAGAATCATAGTACAAACCATGTTCCTTCAAAATCTTGTCAATAGTCCACAGATGATGCCTTACTCGTTCCCCCATGGCGCTGTCCCAACTCCCTTCTCCAAGTCAATTACAAACTGCTCAAAAGAACTCTTGTTAGGCTCACACTTGGTGCCCAGCTCAGGTAGGACACCGTCTTGGAAGTATTCCCGAATTGCCTTGATAGTGCAGTTGGATGGCTGCTTCATAACGCCGTGCTACGTTTGTTAGCTTGTTACTTGACTTGACATAAGACAAAGAAATAAGACTTACACCAAACCCCTCGTGGACTAGCACTCTACTTCCATTGAACCTTGATGCAGCGTTCCAAGCACCGGTGAGAGGCGTGATTGGGTCCCATCGGCCGTTGGCAAATAGAAGTGGAAAGCTGGTGTTTAATCCCTGCCATTCTCCCTCATACCTCTCAGCAGCAAACACTGGCCATCGAGCACACATCCATGTCTTTGGACCAAGAATCTCAGCGAATGAACTCTGTGCATTCTGACCCTCAACAATGTTGTACATATCCTCTGGCGAGTCAGCCCTGAAGGTGGAATCCGAGCACCCAATTGCGTGAAAGTTGGGGCCCTGTGACATGTTCCACGGTTCCTCTTGCTCCTCGGGTATCTCTGGCTTCACAGGGTCGGTCCACATGCTAAAGTTGCGGCTCAGAAGAGGAATGAGGACCTGAAACATGCCGGTGAAGGACGCTGGCGCGTAGAGTGCTGAGTGAATCTGGGCTTTGCTGGCGAGTAGCACGCTGACGTTTCCAGGTGTAAGATAAGGGATTGGAAAGTCCTTTGATACCAAGACCGGGTCCTTGGCGAGTTCGTCCCAGACCTCTACTGTAGCATCCATGAGGTCTTGAGCGGTCGTGTCTGGGCCGGTAAAGTTGGCGAGCGGACAATAATCAACGCCGGCATCGACGTATTCTTCAAAGAAGCGTAAGATTGTCGATTCAACTCCTGAAAGAGCACTGAACCATGTACCGGAGTAGTACTCGTCGGGAATAACCACAGCATCGAGAAGCATACGACCAACACGGTCAGGGAACATGGCAGCAAAGGTCTGTCCAAGAATGGTGCTATAAGAGCGTCCCCAGAACCTAAGGAGACCATCTTCATTTAGTGCATCAACAATGGCCAACATGTCCCTGGCGACAAAGGCTGTTCCGTAGAAGGTAGCATTCTCCCTGTTGGGTTCGACACAGATCTTGGCATACTCGGCGCCGAGTTCCCATACCTGGTACTTGAGAAGATCGTACAGTGGCGATGGCGGTACGTCCGAGTAAGGGTGGGGGTACTTGTTGTCGCGGCGGGAGAGCTTTGATGGTTCTGGTGCATCAGGGGCAGCGCCTCCAGTATCACATATGAATGGCAGGGTGCGGCCTGTGCCTCTGAAAAGGTGTCAGTTTTGGCGATTTAATCATGTTTCAGATCAACTCTTACCGTGCATCAAAGCCAATCACGTTGAAGTGACCACCAAGAGTCCTGGCCAATTGTTAGCGGTCATGGATGACGGACATTCGAGCGTGACTTACTTGACGTAGAGCGGACCCTTTTGTGTGACCTCCTCAACACCACTGCTCCCAGGACCACCAGGATTGAAGATTACGCTGCCCTTTACAGGCTTTTCTGTGGCATTAACCTTGACCAACTGCAGCTCGAGTTTCTTGTCCGACTTGGGGTTGGTATAGTCAAGGGGAACTTGTAGTGTAGCGCAGTCGACAGGAACCGTGGTTGCATTCTTGACTGCCTCGGGCAGTGGTACATTACAGGGCTTCCAGTCCAACCCTTCAACGTCTCGTGTTGAGAGATGGACACTGGGCATGGCCCCGACGAGGGGGGAGGAGAGGAGAAGGTAAAGAGGGTTGAAGCGCCGCATTATGAAGGCAAGCTGTCGGCAATATGATTTTGAAGGTGAATATGAGAAAGAACTAAGCTTGAGACTTGCTGAGCAATGAGTATATATATATATCTATTTCACATGGCGAGCTGAGACATAGTGCTGCAATCCAGGCACAGCCATGTAATCATCATCATGCAGGATGCCAATCTTCTAGAGCGAGCGCCTGGACTTGTCAAGCTCAGTAATTGATCAACAAGTCTGATTGAATAACCCGATCGGATTGATCTCAAACGATAATTCCGCGAGGCGTTGACGAGGCAGTGAATCTGGGGACATGATGGTGGAGGCTAAGCGGCGCTGCGTTTGTGCTGTTTTGGGTAATTGAGGCGACGATCTCGAGAATTAAATGACATCAGAATAGCTGGCCATCTCGACTGACCAATCAAGTAGTGATTCGATGTTCCAGGAGTATCTTGGCATCCAAGTTCCCTGATCTGCCACCATGGATGTGCTCAACAATGAAAACAAGGCTGAGGGCGAGGGAAGCTTTACCATGTTTGAGCAGGATGCGCCGCTCGCCAAGATGTCTTGCACGAAAGTTACTTCCCCGGCCGCGTGAACCTCGAAGGTGATAGGATATGTTAACATGGTTGCACTGAGGTAGCTAGGGCTTCAGTTTGTGCATTAACCACCGGACGAAAGCCAGGGAGCCTTTGCAGTCATTTGCTTTACTTGCTGTTTTTATCAGTTATCTTATTTTATTTTTTCATTGTGGAGACTTTCAGAAGCGTTAATCTAGGCTATTTCTATGCTGCAAGCACGTCGTTGAAATAATCGCAATGTTAGTCGTACCTCTGTTAGATCAACGGCAGCCTTCTTTGTCGAGGAACCTTAACGGTACAAGTCTTAGGCTGATAGATAGGTGGCAGCTACAGTGGGCCAATGAACGAGCATTGATTCTTTGATATTGATAAATAATGAGGCGTGTTTGAGAAACATGTTGGTCTGGCTTTGAGAAGGGGCCTCTGGTCACCGGTATCTCCTCTGGGTGAGTATACCACTGGAATGGCTGCGCTTGGCGGGCAAAAGATGAAGTTTTCCCTATGGTAATGACTATGAAGGGAGTCTTATCGATATGATGATATCAAGAGTGGAGTTGTGAATATAAAACCGGATCAGTGCAGATTACTCGTCACCCCAACTGAGCTGCAATCTGTCGCCGCTGACCTGATAGGCACGCAGCTTTGCCAGAGCAGAGGCCGTATCATCAGTCTGGATAAGAATACTGGCGTTCTGACTCGAGAGGAACCCCTCGTCAACTGCGTTCTTGACCCAAGCAACAAGATGGTTCCAGTATCCGTTGATGTTCAACAAGAGGACACCAACATGGTGGATTCCAAGCTGGTTCCATGTCGTCATCTCCATCACCTCCTCCATAGTGCCAAAGCCACCGGGCAAAGCAATGAAGCCCGATCCCGGCCCTCCCTCAAAGACTTGCTTCGCCATCAACTGTTTGCGGCTATGCATGTCAGGCACGACAGTGACACGCCCAAACTCGGCCCCATCATTTTGCACGGTTCGCTCTGCTTTCTTTGATCCAGAGTCAGACCCCTTGTCTTGGTAGCCCTCTTCGACTCGGATGAGAGCCTTGGGAATGACGCCATGAACGGCTTCTGGACCAGACAGCGACACGAGCGTTTTGGCAAGCTCGCCCATCAGACCGACTGTGCCTCCGCCGTACACGAGATGGACATTATTCTTGTGGAATTCGCGCGCTAAAGAGCGCGCGGCCTCGAGGTGGATTTCGTTGTAGCCAGCTGCAGCACCGCAACTGCATTATTTAGCGACTGGACAGCAGTGAAAGGAAAGGGGAGAGACAACTTACAAGACGCACACTACTGTTGGTTTATCTTGCTGTACGTTCTCAGTCATGTTGTTATTGTTATTATTGCTGTTATAATGGTATGGTTTAGATGCAAAGATAGAAGCAGTGTGGTCATGGGATGATATTTAAGAATAAGAATTCCTTCACCGCGAAACGATGTTGAAGGCTTAAGTGGGGCTGCATAAGCACCATTCGAATGGTGACTCATTCTAAGTTAGGCCAAGAAAAACCGCAATGGCCGTGTAGGTAAGTGATACCACGTTACTGATAGCCGCTACTGCTACTGTAGGGAAGGGAACAGAAGAAAACATCATTCAACTTGTATATCCGGTGATAGATTCGGTGTTTCTCGCCCAATGGAATCACGTCGAAAGGTTTGCTATTTTACAAGGCGGCACTTAAACCAACTCTTCAGTGGAATTCATGGGCTTTTCAAACGACATGTAACAATTGGAGTAAACCGGCCATAAGACTTGCCATTATTTTGCTGAGGAACTCTCCCGTTGTGTATATCCGTATATCCGTGCTACCGCTTCCACAGGACCCTCAGGGTCTTAGTTGGGATCTGGACATGGCCCAGGCTGTAGAGTTTGCACAACAATCACTGAGGAAAATGTGTTGTTTGTTATAGCTGAAGCCCGGCCCTCGATGGGATAACGAGCCAGAAGATCGTAGAGTTTGCACTTCGAGGGGCTGCTAGCCAGAGTAGTGATTCAAGTTTTTGCTGGCTACGACGCTGATAGAGAATGGAACAGAATGAGATGTTTGTCAATTAACTGGATATTGTGAATGGGGCGAAAATGAATCTTCTCCTGGTCTGATGGCTGTTTGCTTCCTCTCATTTTACCATTATGATTGCTGTCCCCGAAACTTCACCTTCGACTTTTCTCAACTCTTGATATTCGAGGACTTTCATGTTGTAAGCTGATCTAGAGGTATATTGAACCCTCAACTATGAAGTCACGAGTTGAATCATTCTACAGTACCACTAATTCTCCCTCCTTCATATTCTCTCTGCTTCCTCCACAAAGAGCTTAAACAGTCTGCTGATATGTTCTTCACTCGCCGAGGCACCGCTCGTGCAGACCCGAATGACAAACCTTCTATTGACTGTCGTCCCAGTAAGGAAGAACTGGCCTCGACTGTTGACCCTTTCACAGAGAGTCTCTGTGCGGGCGTTCACAAGTTGCTCCTTGCCAACAGCGTATAGGCGGAATGTCAAAAGGCCAAAGTGAGCACAGGTCATGATGGAGAAGAGATCAGGTCGAGAGCGCAGCTTTGTCTCGAGAAACTCGCCAAGGAAGATCCCTTGCCGCATATGAGCCTGGAGACCACGGACCCCGTAAGCGCGCATAACAAACCAAAGCTTGAGGGACCGGAAGCGACGAGCCAAAGGGATTTGCCAGTCTCGGTAATCGACAGTACGATCATCATCCGACAGCTGATCTTGCAAGTATGGCGGCTTGACACTGAGGGATGACTCGATGAGGTGTGCACGGTTGCGCACCCAGAGAGCAGAGCAGTCAAATGTCGTCAGAAGCCATTTTTGGGGGTTAAAGTTGAACGAGTGAAAATTCTTGAACGGGGCGGTGATGTGTTTGTTCTCGTCAAGGACCAAGGCAGAGCCAGCATACGCCGCATCAACGTGAACCCAGATCTCGTTATGGGTATTCACTCGAGGCACGAGGACGTTTGCGATACCAGTAAAGTCATCAACGGCACAGACTGCGATGGTACCCAGGGTAGCTGTGATAAAGAAGGGCTCTAAACCGTGGGAGGCGAGGTCATCAAGGACTAGGGCTAAGTCGCCGGCCTGCATAGCGAAACCATGTTGTTCGTCAACTGGAATGGCAATGAAGCGTACTCCAAGGATTTGAGCAGCTTTCTTGGTGCTAGAATGAGTCCCCGCGCTACCAAGGACAACTAAACGACTTCGAAGACGCCAATACTCATCGTCCTTGGCATCGGGATCTCCGGCAGACAACTGAGCCATCTTGGAGGCGAGAAACTTGTCCCGCGCAGCAACCATGACGGTCAGAATGGCTTCACTCGTCGAGCCGTGGATAACGCCTCATCCATTCGTGGGGCTCTTTGACAGAAAGCAGTCTGGAAGTCCAATCAACTTTGCTAGCCAATCCATGACAATGACTCCGAGCTCTGTCACGGCTGGGCTGCAGGTCCAATTGAAATGGGCACCATTGAAAGCCGTCGACCACATCTCAGCAATAGCTGATGGGTAGCTACTCGTACAGCAGAAAAAGGCCATAAATCCGGGACTGGACCAGTTTGTAATGCCAGGCATGATCTTCAATTGTATGTCGGCTGTGATGTCAGACCAAGGCTCCGGGTCCAGCGGTGCTGAGGTTGGGATCAATGGAGCTAGATAGTTTGGTTCGACTGTCGAGACGACGGGGCGAGAGGGAACTGACTCATGTTAGTCGGCAACTTTGAGGCGAAAGGTTAGAGTTGAATATTTGTTGGACGAGGAGCACCTACTCTGGTCAATGGCCTCCTTGGCTCTTGCGCGAAAGTCGTCCGTGTTCATGACGACTGTATTTTTGATCTAAAACGAAGGAATATGTTCTCTTCTGGCGTCAATGTAGTGCTTGATGGTAGCGTTGAAGTGATAGGGCCTATGATGTATTGGAAATGTGTTCTTTATCATACCTAGTTGAAGCCGGGATAACCGACAGACAAGATCGAATGATAGGGCACTGTTCCAAACTTGCGTCTTGGTATTATCAACAAACCGAGATGTTGCATAGATCTAGATAAAGAGAGTGAGAGTTCATTGATCGGCCTTACAGTCGAGGTCATCGAGGAGTCGAATATACCTTCTCTCATCTTCCGATCCAAGCCGCCCACTATGTCGAGGAAAAGGCCGGCTCTTGGCACTCGAAGAAGACCGTTGAGAGTTACACCCGCTTCTTTCTGGCCGTGAGTAGCGCCACAAAGCAGATTCGCACCCAACATGAGCCGGTCCTACAGGATATTGATGAGGAGGGCTTCCAGAGGGCGTTCGATCTTCTCAGACCCAGTAAGGTCATGACCATGATTCAATTCATATGTCACTAACATGATATAGTCATCCAAGGAACTGTCGATACTGATTCTGGCAAGACGTTGTCCCAAACCGAGGTCTCCAAAGTGCTCGAGTTTGCTTCCGTGCCTTTGTCTATGTGCCACCTGAGAAGAAGGATGCCCTCTTTGAGAAACTCAAGAAGCTCGGCGTTGTGACACAAGGTGATGCGGCAACAGCAAAGGAACTTGAAGATATCAAGAAGCATTTGACGCCCGAAGAGTCGCAGACCGTGGAGATTCTGCAGAGCAGGCGTATGATCCGTGAAGATCCATTTGACATTGATAGCTTCACGCTTGATGCCATTGATGGATTAGCGCCGAACTTGGAAAATGGAAACCTTGGTCTTGTCAAGGCCAAGACGGCCAAGTTGGACACGTCTCACTTTTACTCACCACATTTCCTCGATGGCTTGGTTCCGGAGATTCGAAAGGAGAGCACTCGTCAGACTTTTGTCGTGTAATCCAAACAGTGAGGTAGATACTCACCCATGGAACGCTTGAGAACAAGACCCCTAAAAGCCGAGGCATCATGAAGTAGAATAAAGACAAAGTGGACTAGATTTCTGGGAATATGATTCATGGAGTGTTTGACGGCTTCGGGCGTCTTATGTCAAAGGCCCGGAAGACCGTAAGAGGCATTCGATGATGGCTTCTTCCGAGGAACTTCTATTCTAGGTAATTCACAACATGTGCAGGGCTCCCTGGCGCCAATCTGTCACCATCAAGGATTGCAATATTTCGGTGTGCAGCTGGTTACAGACCATGCTCGTATTCCGATTTATCGTGTACTTTACGACATTTCATGTCTAGTCACAGGAGAAATATTTTTCCTCGACTGGGGAGTTAGTATTAGCAATAGCAACGGCAAAGAAAGTGCCGAGAAACGAAACCCATGCTTAAAATGAGCGGTAATGACTGGTGGATTTCTATGCCTTGACCAATTTAGATGGAACGGGATGTTCTGAAACAACAGGTTGCGCCCTATTGTTACAATGACATGAGGCCACTAAAATGACAACTTCAGGCGTTCCATACCCTGAGGTGTTGTGACCGCAGGTTCAGGGGCAAGTTCAAAGCAGTATTAAAACGGGATATTGTCAGCTGTAGATTCATTCGCTACTTGCCAGACCCGGTCTCGCAATTCACATCTTTACCGTCTCCAACAATCACACCAACAGACCCGGCGCGATGAAGACCTCTGCAATTCTTGCCGCCTTTTCGGCTCTCATTCAGCGATCAATTGCCAACCTTGACGTTGTTACCCTCTACGCCAATCCGAATGCATACATCCAAGAGGCTTCTGCCACGCTCGTTGTCGGAGATGTTCCCAACCCGATCACTGGAGATGTTGCTCTGTGGAGTGCCATCATGATGGAGAACCAGGCCTCATTCCTCCAGGGTGTTACTGAGAACGCTCCTCAGGGGTATAATACTGTCCGAGATCTGTTACAGACGTGCCGCTGACAGCTAGAAGTCTTGGATATTGCACGAACCTCGGGAAGCAGTGGTGCAACTTTGCTTACGCCCTTGTGAACCAAAGTAAATATTCAGTATCTAACCAAGTAGCGACTGGGAAACGCTAACAAGTTGGGAAAAGGTTCCGAGCCTAAGAATGGCAAGCCGGTCAAGGCCGCTCCAGGGTCTCGCATCAAGACTCACTGTTCGTGGGGCCTCCCTTAATCTCTCGGATACCTCAACTGACAAGCTTTCTAGACAAACTCAACTCTCAAACGCAAATGTGGGACCAGAATCTCTACATCAATGACAAGCTGGTTTCTAGCGTCTCTACTAGTACGTCTTTCGAGCAAGGATCGAGCTTCAGCTGACAGTGTCTGGTAGGTCAGGGACAGCATGGTGAGATCTTTTACATCTCGGTCGAGTGCGCAGCCGGCACTTGTGCCACTGCTCCCGCACACAGTATGTTTCATGCCCCTCTAATCTCTATAGAGATTATGGTTATCTGCAACTGCTAACAAACTCTAAGGCTGGGAGGATGTTTCCATCACACTTAGCCAGGCTGACTCGAGCTTTGGCCGTTCCGAAGGCTGGCAATACGGTGCCACCGGGGGAAGGATGTCGACTCCCGATGGTGGCAAGACTTGGAAATTCACCACTCTCAAGGTTCCAGCCACCAACCCTTAGTGAGGGTCGGTTATTCTCTGCTGTGATGTTGAGCGTGGGGGTTGAAGCGAAATCCTCATAGTCCCGCTCTCCGTGAGAGCGGTCACTCTGTCGATAATGGCTCGAAATATTGGCAGATGATGGGATCCGAGATCCACGTTCAAGAGGTTACATTCTGTCACTTTTTTGTCCTCTGGAATTACAATTCTCACTCTTCTGTAGTGGGAGAGCCAGTCCAGGGGTTATCGTAAATACTATTCATTGTCTATATTCTATTCTCGGCCTCACCTCTCGTCTTAGATAGCCTCCATGGCTCAGTACCTACAAAACAGACAGGAGCTGTCACAAATGGATTACGGCTATCTTCGTATGCATCTTTCCGTAGCTAGTGGGATAAGGATGTCAGTGTTACATTGGATAAAAGTCGATATTCCTAGCACATAGTTACTTTTATCTCGTCCATAAGGTGCCAGAGTCAAGCTTCTTCAGGTCAACCGGCCCTAAATTCCATCGGGGCGATTCATCCCCTAGAAGCAGGCCAAGTAGTGGGATACCATCACTCAGGTGGATTAGCTTGATTCTTGACTCTAGCGTGTCTAAGACTCCAGGCCTGCAAGC
>JABCKD010001187.1:0-10367 GCA_013186415.1 Fusarium sp. NRRL 66088 | reverse complement strand
TCCCTCTACAAACAAGTTGTTGACCATCATCAGCTACCCGTGGTCTGATGGTCAGTCGATCAACACCATGAAGGTCAACCGCTCCTACATCACCAGCGAAGACGACAGCAAGATTACCTGGGCCAAGAACGGAGTTGCTGCATACGCCGTTGTCAATAAGGACAAGTTGAATAGTTTTGGAGAGGCACCCGGTTATCACATTTTCCCAAGTATGTCAACCTCCCTCACATGCGCTCTAACATTAATAACGGGGGGCGACTGCAGATAGCGGTAGTACTGCTCACCTAACAGTTCAATCATCCTCCGCTCTCGGCCAATCCGCCAACTGGGCCAATCATAACCTCTACGCCCTTCAGCATCACGACACCGAGCCAAAGAGTGCGTACGCCTTCAACAGTCACGACCTGCATCACCCAGCCGTTGACTTTGACGAATTCTTCAACGGTGAGAGCCTGGATCAAGAGGACATTGTTCTGTAAGTTTTGGCGCCCCTATAGCTGTGACATGACAACTAACTTTTCCCCCTTTTTTTTCTCTTTTCAGGTACTTCAACCTAGGCATGCACCATCTCCCCAACACAGCCGATCTACCAAATACGGTAATGACGACAGCCGTATCATCCATGTTCATTGCACCGCAAAACTACTTCACTAGTGACATCTCACGGCGCTCCATCCATCAAGCCCGGCTTTCCTACAACGAGCATTCGATCGTCACCGATGCTAAGACATTCGGCACGAAGCAACCGACCTGTGCATATGATATGAACAAAGCCGCACCCGACCTGAGCACCTTTGTTGGGGAGATTCAGATTCCAAAGTTCCCCTGGAACCCAAGTGGTAGCCTGCAGACGAACCCTGGTGGCTAGGAGGTAAAGCCTGGTGGGGTCTGAATGGGAGCTAGTGAGGAGGCCGTGGTGTAACTCATGTAGATAAATAAAAGATACTTAGACCCTGATCAGGACGGTGTTCTTTTGGGAAACACCAGGTTCAATAGACAAGTGAGGTATGTTATAAGCTTCTTATGGTGTAAACAGTCTGCTTTGATTGTCACGATGAAGTGATCGCATCCACTATGTTATCATTGGGATATGATACCATGATGTATTGGAAATGTGTTCTTTGCTATGGACGAAGCCGGGATAACCGAGCCAGAAGATCGTAAACAATCCCCAACCGCGATTTCGCTTGCTCTGACCATGCTTCGAGGGATTTTCACATTTCGAGATAGAGCCACATGCCATTTTTTCCAAGTTTTCCTAGGACATTTGAAGATGCACAATGTTCTCGACGAACTTGTCCTGCACGCAAACATTTGGGCACTCAGGGGGGGCTGCCAGTCACGGACAACAGTCCTCATCATAGCCACGAAGCGGTATAGGCACTCATCTCTTGTTGTTATATATAAGCTAGCTTTTACCTAAATGTTATCTCTACATAAACAATCTATTTGTACCCCCAAATAACCCTTCTTCCAGGAGTATGAAGGCTACGGACACAATGCACTCTGAACGACTGACCAAAACTCCTTCACAAAGTCCTGCTGCCCTTCACCAGGCCTCACCGCCAGATATCGTCGGTTATCAATCGGAGGGTCCTCGTTATCAGGGTGCCCATCAACCATCACGCCTCCAGCCTCTACCAGGATACACCACGCTGCCGCCACGTCCCAAGCCCAGCATCCACACTCCCAAAAGGCCTCCTGCTGACCCGCCGCTACTCGACAGATCGTGATTGCCGCCGAGCCCGTACACCGAAGTGAGTTCACGAACCGGCCCCCGCCTGCCTCCGTCCGCGCTAGGGTTGTGAAGACGTGGAGGTTTAGATCGAATTCGGGTCCTTCTCTGTCACTACCCCATTCAATGCCGATGCAGGCAGAAGTGAGGCCTTTCAAGGGCGCCGAGGTCAAAGGCAAGCTTTGAATAGGATTTCCATGTCGTGAGGTGAAGGCTCCATGCCCTCTCACGGCGGTCCAGAGTTCTTCGTGGAATGGGTTGTACACAACTCCAACGGTGGGCTGCCGCTCCACGACAAAACCGATCGACACGCAGACATCTGGGAGTCCATGGACAAAGTTTGAGGTACCATCAATTGGATCCACGATGAATGTTGGCTGACTGGTAATTTCCATTCCAGCCTTGGAGGACTCTTCGCCCACAAAGTCAAAAGAGGGATACCTCGCAGTGAGCCGCTCTCGGATAAGTTTCTCAACCGCGCAGTCTGTTTCCGTGACAATGTCGGCTGCTGTATCGTCGTCAGCAAACTTCAGGGCCAGATGGAAAGGTGTTGAAGCTCATACTGTTCTTTTTAGAACTCGTTGTC
This sequence comes from Fusarium sp. NRRL 66088, assembly GCA_013186415.1. NCBI lineage: Eukaryota > Fungi > Ascomycota > Sordariomycetes > Hypocreales > Nectriaceae > Fusarium > Fusarium sp. NRRL 66088. The sequence goes on along the minus strand of JABCKD010001187.1, from coordinate 8,046 downwards.
AGGGTAGTAGGCCGGGCATTGTTGATGATGTTGCCAGCTTCCTTCGCCACCTCGATGATGTAGGTACAGATCTGGCGCAGGTCATCAGTCATTGTATCTCTGCGTGTATCGTAGTAACCAAGGTGTGTGGAATGTAATTATAAGTTAGCAAACTGCCAGATCGGATTTCCATATATACGTGGCCAGCGTGGTCCAATGCAGTTAACTAACTATTCATATCCATAGCACCCAATTTTGGGTCTAGGGTAGCCGATCGTTAAGAGATAAGGCCTATCGGCAAAAGATAGCGTCGGCAACATCGCTTCCCTCGCCTCGAGGGATTAACTAATCGTCTCGCTCCCGGATGCTCTGCTCTCGCATGTTTACACGAATGATTATCACAGAGAAGCCAACGATGCAACAACGCAGTTATCGTGGAAGGGTCCGCAGTGGATGTCTCACCTGTCGCTCCCGGAAGGTGAAATGCGATGAAGGGAGGCCAACCTGTCATAATTGCACGAGATTGGAGAGGCACTGCGTGTACCAGCCCCGAAGAGTTCAACGGCCGCCAGAGAGCCCACGGCCAAATCGATCGCAGGAGGATCTCGCCGATACTCGTCCATCGAGCCGACTGTCAGAAACTCAAAGCCCCTCTCAGTTGGAGATACGCCCCAGCGAGACATCTCAGCCCCATGGCATCATTTCATCACCGCCATCAGGCCATGAAGTCACCCCAGAGGATCCTTTCCTACATCCAGACAGCTCAATCGTGGATATAACATCTCGTCTGGCGAGGGCTCTTGAAGACCGACATCAGCGAACACCCGATGAGCCGATGGTGGACGCCGATTCGCCCGCAACTCTGATATCCCGGGACATCGAACTTACTACCACAATGGATCTCCTTGCCGCTTGTGGCGAACCCTCCCGGTTGACGTCTTTCTTCCTCGAGTCAGTAGACTGCCCTAGCGTCACCTCATTCGACAGTGTCAACTGGCGCCTGGCAAAATACCGCATTGTGGAGCTTGGCAAAGAGTGCTCAGCCATTGCGTCGGGTATCACCGCCATTACTACGCTGTTCAAAGCCCAGCTGTATGGCCTGCCCTTGTCGAGATCGCTCTCTCTGTACCAATCTACCAAAACATCCTTCGGGGAGCTATTGGATGAACAGGCTCAGGATTTCGGCTATTGCCTGGTGGTGGTCTTTCTAGTTATCCTATTCGAGTTCGCACACCCGGGGGATGGCGTACCAACCTTCAAGGAAGCGAGCCAACTATTCCTCGACCGATTGCGGTCCTGGGCACAGCATCCAGAGTCTCACTCCGAATTATCGACCAGGCTCATAATCTGGCTCAAAATCTTGCAAACAGTTACAATGCGTGGAGGGGGCATGGGTCTAATGTCAGAGACCATCTGCTGCTTACTCCCTAACTACGATGGGCCATTTCCTAGCATCAAACCGCCTGCTGACAGCGATCTCGGCCTCTCGACACACCTACACAATGTGCTCTGCGCTCCTGTATTCGATTTTTACTTTCGTCTCCAGATCCTCTCGGGGGGAATCGCCAAACTAACACATTATCACCGCTCTCGCACAACAGGCGTCGATCAAGAGGAAGTGTCACAGCAGACGGCACACATCAAATCGCGCCTTCGGGACCTCTGGGAAAGCCGCTCTGCCATTCAGCGGGAGACCGCAGAGGACCTCCATGACCAGCTCGCGCCCAGGTTAGCCAACGCTGTCACCAGCCTGGTCGGTATCTGCAACGCTGCCTATCACGCTGAGCTCGTCGAGATTGACCGCGTGCTCGGCGATCCAGTGACAAAGTGGACAGACTCGCGAAAGGCGATACACGAGATCAGACAGATAGTCGATGACGAATGCACGGCTTCCGACGAAATCAAGACCGAGGGCCTCAACCCAGGCTATCTTCGGCCTTTATTCCTCTATGCTATCGAGTGCATGGACAACAAGGAGAATCAGTGGGCGGTGGATCGCATTTCTCAGATTCGGGATCCGATCTACCGGACTAAGTTCTTCTGTACATTTGCGAAGGAACTTTCAGATGCACAAATGCGCAAGGAGAGGCGAGTCACATCCAAGTACTTCTGTATCTGGTATTTTGGGACGCCTCCACCGTATCTGTGAGAGCAAGCCACGAAGACAAGTCTCCAGATAGTTATTCGGTGTTGCTTCACCCCCTCTCACAGTTCACCAAACGTCCCTATGGCCGAAAAGGTCTCATATCCAGACTACATATTCTTCCCGTCACCAGCGATAGCCTCTACCAGATCAACCTCAGCTTCTGCAAAATGTCGAGGAGAAATCCTCTTCTCAAACAGGATATCCATTTCCGCCGATGTTCGGCCCTTTGGCTCAGGAACGAAGAAATAAGCGAATACAACCGAGATCAAGCAGCCTCCGGCCCAGAAAAAACCAGTTTTGGCACCCCAGTTCCATGCGGTGGGGTTTAACTGGTACGGTGTGATGGCATTGGCGATTATTGCAGTGATCGTGTAACTCCAACGAGCCAGCACGATGGACTTACTGCGCAGAAGAGTAGAGGGAATCTCGCAGCAGAGCGTGTTGGTCAATGGGCCCATACCGGCGTTGTAGAGAAAGGAAGAAAAAATGAGGAATACACCAATGGCCCAAGAGTAGGCCGTGTTTGAAGACTGTGCCTGCGGGACGCCGAGTGCGCCAATGAGGACCATGAGGATGATCATCATGGCTAGGCTCCAGACGTAAATGGTCCGACGGCCAAACAGGGGGAGTAGAGACCACTAATGCAGTGTCAGCGGGATGGGATGCCTGGAGCTGGCTCATGGAGAAAGACTGGCTCACTGAGACGAATCCACCAATAAGTGCTAGAGAGTAATTGATGATGGTCAAGTTGAAGGCCTGATCACTCGGAAACCCAGCCTGCTTCATGAAATAGGTTGCATAGCCGCGAAGAGGATTTCCACTCAGAGTTTGAACGCAGTAGATACCAATGACAATCATCGTTCTCTGCATATCGATACCCTTGAAGCAGGCCAGGTACGACGTCTCGGCGTTGACGATACGCTCGTGCTCGGTTGTTACTACCATCAAAGCCACATGCTTGTCCAAGTCAAGGTTGGCGTTCCTAACCGAGGCAAGACGTTGCAGGACCTGCTTCGCCGCTTCGAATTTACCTTGCCGGACTAGCCACCAAGGGCTCTCGGGGGCGAAGAAGAGAATTGGGATCAGGATGGAAGGCCAGAACCACCTGAAGTAATTAGCAAGACACTCGAGATGGATGAAATCGAGGTGTTTACTGGATGGCAAATGGAACTCTATACGCCCACTGACCCTCAATCTGCAGGGCGCCTCGAAGGATACCTGACCCAATGAGATGACCAATGGCCTTTCCATAGTAAGCTCAAGACCTTCAAGTTTCGAAAGGAATCTGACCCAGCAGAAGTTTATGTAATTCGTGAGGTACGGCCGAAGACAGACCGGCGAGATTTCCGAGGCGTACACGATGGGGGTCGTCTGGAACAATCCCAGTGGAATTCCTAGCCGCCGTCAGTGCCGCGAGTATCAAAGCAGAGGTGGTTACATACCGAATAAGATCTGACCAACTTCAAGCACCGCAAGACTTGGCGCAAAGAAAGTGATAAAGATCAACCCAACAATAGCACTCAGTCCCACCATCATAGTCTTGCGAAATCCGAACCGCTCACTAACATATCCAGCTAGCAAAAGACCAATGAGCTGGCCGCACGCAGAGCCATTTCCCAGCCCAGCCTGCCACGCAGATGGAATCTCGTACGAGTCTCCCTCAACATGAACGCCATAGCGACGCTGAAAGGCCGGCTGGGCGTACAAGTTGCCCATCAGCATTGTGTCGTAGCCTTCCATGATGATGGTGCTGGACATGGCCAGGCTCCAGAGGGCGGCTTTGGGGTAGCGCCTGAGGGCGGAGCGGAGCGTCATGTCGTGTTCCTGTGAAGTTGCATCTTGGGCGTCGGCAAGCCATTCGACCTGGGTCGCGTGAGGCTCTTCGATCTTGGAGTTATCCGGCTTGGAGGTCATTATGAAACCGAGGAGCAGATATTGTGGTGAGCGAAAAGCAGTGGTATCAAAGGCTGATTGAGAAGAGATTTTTCAACCCTCATCACTTGGCTATTATCATGAAAAACAAAGCCCAGTCTTTATACGAGGAGATGTCTCTAGTCCTCTTGCATCTCTGGTCTTCAAGTGGTGGTTGTCAACACCCAAAAACTCGGAGACAAAGCGTTGAATCGAACCATGCCATCGCTCGTAATTAGACCAGCTCCGTAATTAGACTACTGTAGCAAGGGCAAAACAACCAGTAACGGTTGAAAGGCTCCCCCCGTGGCTGGCAGAACCAGCAGCTCAAAACGCGGGGAAGGGATACCTACTGGTACCCTTGACTCATGAAAGCGGAGAACTCTTATCTATAGCCGATAGACTTATCTCTAGGCGACAACCCTTGTCCATTGATCTTATCCCGAGACGAGAGACGACGTCGGTCCGACGAAAGGCCCCCCTCGCCCGAGAGAAGAATCAGCCAAGTTCTGCCAAAACAGATTGCTTCTCGGCAATCCAGGTTCCAGGCTCGACGTACTTTATAAACCGAGCGAGTGAGCATACCTCAACCCCAAATCCAGCAGCCAAATCACAACAGAACATCTCAAGATACCTCGTTTCAAAATCAACCCCTCTGAAAATGACGGTTCCTTTAACTTCCAACACTGAGCAATCCTCCATCCCTGAACGGCCACCATACCCGACCGGTGTGCCATTCAAGTTTACCCCCGACGGCACCGTCCAACACTACCCGGGTAACACGACGGTCTGCCACATCCCTCCATCCTCCCCCCTAATCCCAGGCCTTCACAAAATATACGATTCCCTCAGCTCCCATCCAACCTTTTCCAAGGTCCTCCGCCTCCTACCCCCTTCGTCCTGGCACATGACGGTCTTTGACGGCGTGCGCGAGAAGGAGTGTGAACCTGGCATGTGGCCTCCAGGTCTCGCCAAGCAGCCCCTCCATGAGTCCACGGCCGACTTTTCCAAGCGTCTACGGCAGTTCGGCTTGAATCTCGAGGCCGAAGGTCTGGCACCTCCATACAGAATGGCAGTGCGTGGGTTCGACCTCCCTGCGACTGTCGGGATTGGGCTTCGAGTTGAGGGTGCCACGCCTGAGGAGGAGAGGAGAATGCGAAGGCTGAGGGATCGATTGGGGGAGACTCTGGGGTTCAAGGCGCCCAATCACGAGACCTACAGGTTTCACATAACCATTGCGTATCTACTGAGACACATTGATGGTATTGACCGAGACGAGTTTCATAGGGTCCTAATGATGCAGATGCCACACGTCAAGATGGACTTTGAGCTAGGGAGGGTGGAATTCTGTTTGTTTGAGAACATGCTTGCGTTCCCAAGAATATTTTACTTGGGTGATAAGGAGGAGAATAAGATTTAAATCAATGCGGTTGCACTCCTGTATGTACTACAGTACATGACGATCTTCTGGGTCAGTTATCCCATCAAGGGCCGGGCTTCAACTAGAACGGGGAACACATTGTGTATGTTCACTCTACAGTGATAGGCTCTACTAGAGAGAGACGCTTAACCAAGTCAGTGACATTGGACGTGTTGCGGAAGAGTAAGATAAACGTAAAAGTCTGCGAACGGGTCTTGCACATTCGAAGGTGACTCCTTACTATCCCTAGATTTCTCAACTGCCAAATATCTCGCCTTCCATGAGACGTGATCAAGAGCCTAGTAATAGGGACGAGGCCTCTTGGCAACAACAAGAGAATCACGTGCTCGGGATGAAGGACACCATACAGCGTGATACTAGGAAGACTTGTGATACCATTTAGTGCGATCTTGATCTTGGAGGTGTCATTGATGAAGAGAAAGAAGAAGAAATGAGCTGTGATCTCGATACCATAAAGGCAACTATGGCCATAATTGCATACATCCACGACCATGGCCAGTGTCCCAGGTCCGTGTCTCGGGCTTATCATATCGGGTTTCCATACCGGCTTGTATTGATACCTCTGTCTTTTCCTAGGTATTGTGGCCAATGTCCTGTTTTAAAATTAACATGAAGGATAATAGCATCAAATTCATTCATAACAGGGCACAGAGCATGACCGGTTTCGAACTTGGGCTTGGAGAGATGCAGATGTGGGCGCGGGGGGGATTCAGTTGAGGCGTGGCGTCGATCATCGATGTGCCTTGGTCGTTAATTACCCAGGCTGGACAAGACAACAAGTGCAAGAACAACACCATGCCTGTAAGCCGAGCCTATGTATGGAGGGCAGAGCATCACTCATCACTCATGACTATGCAGTGTATGCAGGGTTCATTATGCAAATGGCCTGACGGAGTGACGCCTCATCACCTCGGCACGTAGTAGGGACGCTGGTCACATCGAATGCAAAGACTCACGATGCGCTGTTGCCGAGGTTCGATGCGTCTGAGCTAGATTATGCATGTCTCTTATGACAATGCTGCGATGCGTCGGTGAATTCAGAGCAGCCGTACATAGTAAGCTGACATAGTCACCAGCTAAGACTCGCAGCCACAGGTGCCTATGCTCAGATGAATAAAGACGAGACTTGATCTAGTGACGAGAACTTATGCGTACAGTGCTGATAGGATGGAGCTAGGTGCGTAGGCACCGTGTACATGTCTCAAGGCTGGTGCAAATCTCCAATGGAGAGGGGCGGGGAAGAGGTACCTGGATGAGACAAGTTCAGACACGTTGCTCGCCAGAAGAGGGGAGCCTGGTTGTGGAACGCGTTGCCAGTGTCAAGTTCAAGCGCGTGACGCGTCAACTAACCCTGCCTTGCTTGCCTCAGTGTTTCAGCCGTGCTGGGGCATAGATGCTTGGCGCAATCTCCGGCTTCGGCCTCAGCCAAGAGGCGATCGAGGATCTGTCGCGCTCATGACATTTAGGGCTAAGCATGTCTTCACCCGGCTATCTAAATAATTCGGCGTTGAACTCCGGGCGAACCAACATTGGGTCGACACCTGGCCAACACCGGGCTCAAGTACCAGGGCTGACATCATTTGGTGTCGCGACGCGCCTGGAGGAATCCAGCAGTATCTTCAAGCCTAGAATACTCTCCAGGTTTCATAATGTCATCTGGTTATCTAATGATGGGTGAATATGGTAGAAGACGCGAGGCAATGAGACTTCTTCACCAACACTGAGAGACCATGGATAGGAACACCGGGCCTCGATCTGAGATGCAGTGCCACAGTGGCTGCCTCAGCCACAAGTCGACAAACAGCCAGTACAGTGATCAAGCGACCCTTCCATCCTTTCCGACACGATTCTCTCGCTCTCTCAGTTACCCTATGGCCATGCATGCTCGTTCTGGTACTATATTTGTCCTGAGGTCATCTCCGACACGTCCACTTTACGCTCCCGGGTAGCCCCCACTGAGGGAGGCGAGGACATCCGCTGGAAGACGCACGTCATACAAGATGACACGATTCATCGGCGATTGAAGAGTTTGAATGCCCGATTGGGGATTTCTCTCTATAACTATCTTCTATCTTGTTTAAACAACGTCGTGTTTTATATTGTTTTATGGTGTTGGAGTTGCTGCCATGTGCTAGTGGCTCTGTTCCCTGTCACTGTAATTGTAGATAAATAAACCGATTGGAGACGTTGTCAACATCTATTGAGACAATGAACCTGGCCGCTTCAACCATAGAGGAGACAATCAAATCATGTTGATGAAGAGACTGTGGGGTTGTTTCCGCGAGAGTAATCGTCATGGTGGCATAGAAATAATCGGATCTCGCCCTAACTTCGAGACGTGGGTGGGGTTTCAGAAGAGTTAAGTATAGGGCCTTTCAAGAAATGTTCAACTTATTCGACCGCATAAAATCCTGTGCTGAGTTTAAAATGATGAACCAGGCTGCCCCGCTTAGTAATAGGAAGTTCTGAACCTCCGAGCATAGGTCTCACTACCTCACCTTACGATGGAGATGGTCTTTTTACGACCCAAGCCACCCCCTTCGGTGCCGTCGGCTACTATAGTAGCCGA
>JABCKD010001183.1:0-10607 GCA_013186415.1 Fusarium sp. NRRL 66088 | reverse complement strand
AATTTTTTTTTTTTTTTTCACACTTCACCTTTTGCCACTTCGGGCGCTTTGTCTGTGCGAGCGCGTGAGCGACAGACAAGGACGAGCGTGAAGAAAGGCAGAAAAAAAAATCTTGCGAGGGAATTGGGGTGAGGAAAATAGACGATACACATACAAGGTGCAATGGCTCCAGCGAGGAACCCAACCAGTTGGGACGAATACCATGGTAGACCTTCGCCTACAGGCAGTGTGACGTCGAGCGTCCTTGCGCGGGAACAAGCCGTTGACGACCAAGATGAAGACGATGCTAGCGAGAATGATCATGACAGAGGATTCATGGCGCGACGAAGGTATATATGACAGCCCAATGTCACCTTTGTCATGACAGAAAAGCTAAGATTTGTCCCCCCAGGTCCTCAGTAACGAACCACCTCGCCGCGATAGCAGACATTGGCGGTGTCAACAGCTTCCGATCTTTCGCTAGGAGCTGGCAACGAGCCGCAGGATTCCCCGAGGTCATTCCTCGTCGACCGAGCTTCGTCCTTGCCGGAGATCAAGACGGGGAGCAGCAGCATAATATTCAATACGGACGGAGCCATGTCGAGGGTACATCGCAGTCGCAAACTGGACTCTTGCGACAGCATTTGGAGGCATCATCATCATCATCGTCGACGATGCAGCCTAATGGTGAACCCAGCTCGAGTCTTGGATCGTCGTCGCCTAGACTTATTCGGGATGCGTTGAATGATGGGGAGAGTAAGCCGTTGCTCGATGTTGAAGCTGCTGGTGCTTTACATGTTGGGTCCTTCTCCAGTCGATCTAGCATCTTTGCTGTTCCTCCTCATCTCGCGGCCCCGGATATTGTTGGCAGCTATGGTTCTTTCCGGAGTACTTCTTCGCCTTATGGCGCTGTAGATGGATCCATGCGCCATCGTATATCTTTCAGCGAAGGTAGTGGATGGGGGGTCGCGGATCAGGAGGGACCAGTTGAGGATGCTGCGCATGGAGAGCATCAACCGATTCTCATCAAGGAGGTCAAGCAGGGTGACAAGGTTGTGCTTGCCGTCGAGGGCCAGAGCACACTCCCACAATCCGTCTTCAACTCGATCAACGCCATCATCGGTGTAGGCCTACTCAGTCTCCCCCTGGCCCTCCAGATATCAGGATGGATTCCTGGACTCATCATCCTCACACTTACAGCAGCCGTCACTTCGCATACCGGAAAGCTGCTGGCCAAGTGCATGGATTACGATGCTACACTCATCACCTACTCAGACCTGGCCTATGTCTCGTTTGGTCCTCGCGCCAGAGTCGTCGTCTCTGCGCTCTTCACTCTAGAGTTGGTGGGCGCTTGCGTCGCCCTCGTCATTCTCTTTGCAGACTCGCTAGATCTGTTGCTTCCAGGTCTGGCTACTGTCAATACCTGGAAGGTTATCGCGGCTGGGTTGGTGTTGGTCCTCAATGCGTTGCCGTTGCGTCTCCTGAGCTATACCAGCATCGTAGGTATCATGTCGACATTTTGCAGTGCGTATTATTTCCATCCTTATACTTGCTGTGTTCTCTTACTCATCTCCAATAGTCGTTGTAATCGTCATCATCGATGGTCTCTACAAGCCCAACTACCCTGGTTCTCTACGAGAACCGGCCACGACGTATCTTCTCCCCGAGAACTGGCTCGCCCTGCCTCTTGCGTATGGTCTCTTGGCTAGCCCTTGGGGTGCTCACTCGGTGTTTCCATCGGTATGGTTTGTCTTTGCGCTTGTTGTCGAGGTTCAAGGCTGACTTGATGGTTCTAGATCTATCGAGATATGCGTCACCCCTATAAATGGGGCAAGGCCGTCAACGTGACGTTTTCGTTCTCTGTGAGTTTATCAGTATAGTCTTTTTTACATCTTACCCCTTTTTTCTAACTGTTATACAGTACGTCTTGGATACTTGCCTGGCCGTCATTGGCCTGCTCATGTTTGGCGATGGCATCAAAGACGCCATCACATCGAATATCCTCAAGACGTCAGGATATCCCGAGGGCATGAGCATCGTCATGTGCATCTTCATCGCCATCATCCCCCTAACCAAGATTCCCCTCAACGCTCGACCCATCATCACAACAATGGACGTCCTCTGCGGCGTCCACGAACATCACCATCATCATCACCACCATGAGCACTCTCACAGCCAGTCCTCTCGTACCTCACCCATCATCACCCAGAGCATCCGAGGCCTCGTACGCGTCTTGGTAGTACTCCTCCTCCTCTTCATCTCCATCGTATTCCCGGCCTTTGACTCTGTGTGCGCCTTCCTCGGCGCTGCACTGTGCACACTCATCTCCATCATCCTCCCCATCTCGTTCCACCTCAAGCTCTTCTGGGACGACGTGTCAGCAAGGGAAAAGGTCGTCTCTGGTGTTTTACTGGTTGTCTTTTCCATACTGGGTGTGTTGGGAACCATCTGGACTTTTTTGCCTAAGCATCTCATTGGTGCTGATTAGAAAGATACTCAAGTCCATCTTGGCGGCGACGTCTTTGATGAAATGATACCAATAACACTTGGTTTTAGCTGAGAGTTGGACATTTTTTATCGATACAGATACCATATACAGAGGATTATACATGCTTTGACATGTATCTTCTACAACTTGACCAAATATTGATACCAATAACACTTGGCAAATACTTTATAATCACCATATTACTTGCACCTCACGCACCAACATCAATCAGCCTGCATTGCATGACGCAACCACAGTGTCCGACTTTAAAGTAGCTTCATTCCCATCCCGTCTTTGTCCGTTCATGACGAAGCCATGCAGCTTCTTTTGAATCGAGGGGGAGGGATTCAGTCGTATCGAAAATTATGACAGTAGTATCTTTTTTGATAGACACTGTCTATCGTCTTCTCGGTGTATCAAAAAGATAATGGTAGAGATACATTTGAAACCAATGTATAGAAACTTATAATTGTGACAAGGATTGGTAACATACCTACTAATTGAACAAATCAAATCATACTCATCCTATCCATCGTTTCCACCATCTTCTTCCCCGCCCGCTGATCTCCAATCCGCCCAGTCCCGAAAAACCACGCCATCCTCCATCACTTCAAATGACAAGTTCCGAGGAAACTGTTCGATCGGGAAAACAAAGATGGGGTTCTCCTCCACTTTGGAGGAAACCCTTTTAACTGCCGTAGTCAAAGCACGCAATCTATTCGAGTTTAGTGTTTGAGAGAGTGTGCATATTGTATGATCCCTGTCTGAGATGCTGAAGAATGGGGAACCCGTCATGCCACATTTTGTCGTCTTTGCCGAGAATCGTTCGTTGACTTTGTTATCGGCAAACATGCCTCGGTCTACACCTACGCTATCTTGTTAGCTAGCACACCATACTGAGAACAGAGCAATTCATGTCCATCACTAAGGGGTCAGAGGCAAACGGAATGACTTCAATTCAAACAATTGAGCCATTTAATAATAATTAGTTGTTAGAGTGAGTAGAGTAAACTTCACAGGCAGAGAGAGTCAAGTCTTGTTTGAGTGGGTACTTCTGGTATTCACATTATTTCTAGAATATCTGATACTCAGAAAGCGAGTCAGGCTCTCATCTCCATCCAAGCAACGCCCGAAATATCTTCGAGTATCGCGCCAGGGACGTCAGACGGCCAAACTACGATTGAAGGCTGGCTGCCAAAGAGAATCAATCTCCTTCACCAGCCTCCAACCCACTCAACGTCTCCGAGATCGTTGCGTCTATCCCGACGCCAGTTCCAATCTCTGCCCTTGTTCCAGGGACATTCCTTGGCCCGTTCTTTCGCGGCCCCAAATTTGTGATGATAATTAGAATGATCCCAAACTCCCGCTTCATAAGACTTGTATCCAAAACCAATATTGTGTCGTCGGGGCTTAACAAAGTCCACCGACTTAATCGAATCCAAAGCAGCAACTTGAACCTGACCCCGGCGTCGCTCACCAAGTGCCGCCCACTTGTCCAAAGGACTCGGACTCTTCTTGGGTGATGGCGAGTAGCGTGGTGTGATGGTGACATGGTGTTGAACCTTGGGAGCTGGCGCTTCCTGGAAGAAAAAGCCGTCGGCAACCAGGTCGTCGTCAATGTCTCCCTTGATGTCGTGCGCATGCGACACCGGCTCCGGCTCATGTTCCACCTTGTCGGCCTTCTCGGCCTCCTTCTTGATCTCCTCCTTGCTCTCCTGGCTCCACGTTCGGGCATTGAGCTCCTGCAGCATCTGCATCTGCTGCTCACGTTCCTCCTCTTCCTCATCCTCATCCCACATGTCACTCCAGCTCTTGGAAACGGCTTCCTGGCGACCTCCAAAGACCATCGACATGGCAGGCGCAGGCTTGGCCATGGTGATAGGAAGGGAGCCGGCAGTGGGGGAAACCCGGTTGAATCGAGCATTGGGCTTGATGGCAAACGACTTCATCGAAACACCCATGTGAGAGTCGAGAACAGATGACATGGGAGTCTGCATGTTAGCAGAGCACCAGTCAGCGGTAGTCGCCTCCGACTTGGGGAAGAGCTCTTCGGTGTAGCTCTCGTCGTCGGGGATGACACTGAGTTGACGGCCAGTACCGTGAAGGGCCTTGGCCCAGGGGAAGGCACCCGTCTCGACCTGAGGGGACTGGATCGAGGGAGTGCGCAGGGGCTCACGGTTGGCCGAGGCAAGAGTGGCCGTCTCGGCGCCGCAGTAGTCGTCGGCATCCTCATCCTCGGTGGTGAAGCTGACAACCCGGAGAAGGGCATCGCGAGCTCCCTCCATCGACCGTCGCTTGGGGTCGAGGTTCATGCACTGCACGAGAACCTCGTATGTGTCCTGAGACATGGAAGGGAACACATCAAACAGAGACTGCTTATCTCGCGAGTAGTCGAGGAAGAGAGGGTCGGCCTCAGTGGGGGTGGTGAAGGGGTTGCGAGAGAAGAGGATGTTGAGAAGGCAGATACCAATGGCCCAGATGTCCGCCTCGGCAGGCGAGTAACCGGCGCCGGCCGAATCGAACTGCTCGGGGGCCATGTAGCGATCGCTGCCAACAGTCATCTCATAGGACCACTTCTCAGTAGTTGCCAGACCGAAATCACCGAGCTTCATGGCACCATCCTGGCTGAGGAAGATGTTCTCAGGCTTGAGGTCGCGGTGATAGACACCCTTGGAGTGGATGTATTCGACGGCATCGATAAGCTCAAGCATGAATTGGCGAACGTGCTCGGTCTCAAGAGGACCATGGCCCTTTCGGATAGCCTCGTAGAGATCACCCTGACCACAGAACTCGAGGACCAAGTAAAGGTGAGACTCAGTCTCGAACGAATCGAGCAGGTTGACGATGTTGGGGTGAGAGCCCAGGCGGCTATGCAAAACGAATTCCTCCGACTTCTCATCGATGGCAAAATCGGAGCTAGCTTCCGGGCAGGCACTCTTCTTGGTCAGGCACTTGATGGCCACGGTCTCGTTGGTCACGAGATCCTGGGCCTTGAAGACCATACCAAAAGATCCATGGTTGAGGGGAGAGATTGTCTGGTAACGTCCACCGAGGAGGACACCGCCAATGAACTTGTCCTTGAGGCATTCCATGGCGAAGAAGGGGAACAAAAAAGGCTAAACAAGAAAAGGGTTGAAAAGAAGTGAAGATAATGAAATGCAGTAGTCGTACAAATGTGTTTTTGTGATTTGTCGATGACCGGTTCTGTAGGTGTGTTCCCGGGGAATAATTGAAGGTTGAAGCTCTTGTAAGAAACGGCTAGAGCAGACTGAGGCAGTGCAGATGCAGAAAAAGTAGATGGATATTTCGCAGTATGTGTTGAATGTACAGGTTGTCGTAATGTCGAGGAAAGGGCAGCAAGTGAGCAATTGTTGAGTAGCTAGAGTTTGTTGATAGTCGTGTTGGAATCAGAGGCTCATTGGAGGGTATTCGATAGGCTGAACAAAGGAAATGATTATCGAATGGTCGTGACGGCGAGTTGCGAAGACCGAAGCGGCCGAAGAAGGTTAAAGACAAGGAAAAAGGAATTCGTTATAATGACATGGATGCGTTTTTGGTTGTTTTCAAAAAGAATGACTCTGACAGTTGAGGAGTTGGGTTGGGGGAGGACGGCTGAGGACGTGGCCGACCAGAGGGTTTATGAAGGTTGACTGGAGTGGGCGGAGGAGGTTGTAGCAAAAGAGGGGATCCGGATTCGACGTGGCCGATGAGTCGACGTGTCGGACCAGTCAAGCTGGCACCGGGATAGAGGGGAGCGGAGCTCACCCGGGCGGAGTTGCTATCGCTCAGCCGGGGAGGTTGAGTCACGCGGGCCGGGTAGGCCGAGTTACGGAGTCGGGGGACGGCTGGGAGGTTGACAAAGTCGAAGAGCAAGTCCTCGACGACTCAATGCAGCACAAAGCGAATCTATGCGACGTGTCCGACTGCAGGTAGCGATTCGTAGATGGGCCGAGGTTCGGCGTCGAATTAGTCGAGGTGCCGGTAAGGAGTAGCTGGCTCGGTGAATGGCAACTCTATAGGTAACGGAACGGAGCAATCGGCTCTAGGCGAACAAGGACTTGGAAGTCTAAGCAGCGACAAACAACACAAGTCAAGGACGCTTCTTCTTCTCGATGGATGACCCGAGCTGGATGTATTGGTTGGCTGATGGTTGTTGTTGTCGTCGCTTAAGTCACAGCTGGGCAGCGTTGCTTGCTTCGGAGGTGGTGGCGAGGCGTAGGCGTTGGGGCGTTGAGATTGGGTGATGGACGGTTTGACAGATGAGATGAGAGTAGATAGGGAGAGAAGAGTGGCAAGCTCGAGAAGAAAGAAGGCCTTTGAAGATGCGGAAAGCGTGCAAAAGAAGGGAAGGAGAGGTGGAGAGATGGCAGGGAGACGATGATAAGAAAGCAGGGGAAAGAAGACGAGAGAAGAGAAGTGAGTTAGAGGGAATGGCGGTGATGGAACAAGGTGGAGAGGGATGGATGGCCATGGATGGATGGGGATGGGCCATGGGATTAGTGAGTGACTGAGCGAGCGAGCCAGGCTTGACAATAGCGACGCCCAAGACCCATCCAAGGTAGGTGCAGCAGCGAGTAGGAGCGAGGGAAGGAGCGAACGGGGGGCGTGCCTTGATGGACTAGCCACCTTGGGGACGACTTGGAGCGACCTGCCGGCTGAGGTACCTCCCAGCCTACGTTTGCCTCCGTGGGTACATGCATTCGTGCTCTGTCTGCAGTACATGTACCGGGGCGGCCGGGGTCCGGAGGTGGACGGCCAAGGTGGAAGGCACCTCAGGCAGGCACGATGGAAGGGCAGGTATGCGTACCTACTGTGCAATATGGCAACACTAAGACCACCAAGGCAAAGGCAGGTACGGTACGTAGCGAGCTGCACTGTGACCCCCCGGCCCCGAGCATAAGCCCCCCTGGCTTTTTCTTATTGCTCCACTCGAGGCGGCCTTGATTGATTCCCCTGCCACCCGACCATTAGTGCAAAGCCCGCGGCCAGCGAGCGGGAGGCTAACGCTCAGAGGTTTCCCTTGGGGGAGGCTTGCGTCGTGGACGAACCGCGAGCGAGGATGGATGGCGCTACAGTGGGACGATGTCCACGACGGGACAAGGCAGGGCCAGGCCGGCCAGGGAGAGAATGGCAGCATGAAGAACTGCAGAGCAGAGACCAGACCAGACCAGAAACAAGATGGGGGACCAGGATTGGCATTGGCCGTCGACGCTGATACAGTGACGGGCGCTCCCTATCGTCTCAGAGTCAGGAATCATTGCGACAGCAGCGTCAACAACATGACGACAATTGAATATCAAGATTCGTTATCGGAGCACCGTTGTGCATGCGATGCCTGCACTGTATTGCACAATTCGTGTTATGTACAGTACAATTTCGGATAAGGGATCCTTCGACGCAACCCGCTCACTATCAACACGATGCACCCTTCCGTCTCACTGAGCGGGCAGCGATATGATGGGATTGCGACGGACCTGACGTGACGTGATGACTTGCCCCTCTGGGCCTAGGCAATCAAGCTGCATCTCTCTCGACACTGTGCCCTCGACGGCACGGCGCCTTCTGGCTCAGTGCGGACAGTCACGCTGGCGCACGGCGGGTCGGGGTTCTAGTTCTTGGCCCCGGAGTCCATTCTCATCATCAACGGGAGTCATCAGCGTCCGGTGCCGGATCGCGGCAATCAGTCACACGGAGGGTACGTGGCCCAAGCGGGGAGAATTGGTGACGGTTCGAGTACCTTCTGTCGGCGTCCAGCTGCCGGGCTCCTCTGCCAGAAGCTCCAAGGTGTCCTCGACGGGAAATGACATGTTGGTCAGCGTGACCCTACAGTACGCGCCCCCATCGCACACGGTACCTTCGCGGCAGAAAGAGAGACAGTCGGCTTGGGGCCATGGACGGGCTCAGACACTGGGAGGACCTTCTGGACCTCTCTGGACGCAGCGCCGTGATAGCGGCTTCACCGCCCGATACCCGTGTGGGAGGTATCTGCAAAGCCTTGACTCGGTGGTTGGGCGACCAACCCGTCCTGTACCAGCCGGCGCAGATCCCAACACGGCTGGGCAACAGAGCTACTGCTGGAGGATGATGAGAGGGTGTACGGGCACGAGGTCTGAATGGGCTGCTTGCCCAGAGGACGCAGCAGTGCGCGTGGCACCAATGGGCTCACGGACGCAGAGAGATGCCATCCCCAGGTTTTACTGGGGCAACGAGGCGAATACCGCACCGTCCTCAAGCCCAGGGTCGTCTTCCCCCAACAAACTCGGGGTCACGAACTGGGAAGAGATGCTTCTGAGGTCCTTCTCGATCTGTCCCCGTGAACAAGGAGTGAGCCCATTTCTGGGCGATCCCGAACAAGAGTCGCAGACAAAGACCCTGATTTCTCGGACTCGTTTACCGGAAAGTACACCTTGTTGCACAGTAAATCACAATTCAATTCACAACTCGGCTTCACCTTGTTCTTGCTTTGGATAGCTCCCGCCACAGTGACAGACGGGCTGTCAGCCAACAACAATCCGACCAGGACTCGGCCAAGCCTTGGTTCAATTGTGCAATTGAACTACAATGGTACTGTACTGTACTGTCACAATGGCTAATCTCAAGGGCGTTCTGGACAGGCTCCTGGCCATCATTTCTCCACCCGATGTCGAGTTATCGATAGCAAATCACCCCTGTCAGAGCTATCAATTCCAATGTCCCCCAGGTTTTGCCGCCATTGTCGTCGATCCTTCCTTCGTCCCGACACTCGCTTTAACGCTTGAACCTTTGGCGTCTTGCTAATCTTATCAGCGAATTGTGCCTCCAGCTGTCAGCCTGTCTTGTCTCAAGTGCTGGACGAGCGGGGCATGCAGGGCCTCGAATGGCTTTTGGTGGTGCCTGGGGTGGTCATGCACTCCTGGATCCTGCATTCCAGTTGGGCATGCCACCCTGGCTTTTAGAGACCTTCTTGGTCTCAGAGCTAGCGAGCGATCGTGGAGCGCAACGCGGCTGGAGAAACGGATTGTTTACTTTGGAGGGTGAACGATGGCCATCCAGCAACCGCCAGAAGCTTCCAGGTTGGCGAGGGGTTGGCTGTCGTCTCGTACCGAACAGCCGGTGCGCGTCTACTGCTGCTGCTTGCTTACGACTAACATGCTGTTCTTCTCGTACTCATGCCCCCAGAAATAGAAGGGTGTGTGCAGGCTGCTTAGAAGGCAGTGCACCAAGGCTTGTACGTACGTGGAAGACTGTGTGCGGTGGACGACGGTGGACAGAGTCGTCAGTTCTCGACCGTGACTGGGCAATGACCAAGGGTCCGTGTCGCATACTGTCCAGCCATGCACAAAGCTTGTGCATCTCTCGAATCCGAATGCAGTAACAAGTAAACATCTGTGCACAAAAGCCATGAAGTCAAGGGGGGGGCCTTGATACAGATGCTTGGCGTCCAATCCATTCGGGATAAACAACAACAATCCATCCCACAGGTACCTGTACCTTGTGCCTCCCACCTCTTGGAAAAGCGTTGATCGTACAATCTTGCCAAGTACCGAGCGAGAATGCAACGTGCAACACGCAATTGTGCAACGTCTTTGCCCCGAGTGGCCGGTTCTGAAAGGACGCGCCCGTGATGCATCAGTTTCGACAGTCGTCCTTGGAGATGCCGACATACCAGTCTCCACAGGCGGTGGAGAGGACAGCAAGCAAGCAAGCAAGCAAGCAGCAGCAAGTAGATCTCGAAGGGTCGAAGAAAAGAGGGCCCGCCCCAACAAACGGGGTCCTGTGATGATGAAGCAATGAAGCTTCCACGGAACGACAGCTGTATAGCTTCGTAATCTAGCATTCCCGGCTTGTCTCTTCGACCCCGCTTCCCGCTTTGTCAGGGACCTGAATAGGAGAAATTAGATGCCGTCATGGTCTTGTTTCGCGTGTTCGAATTGGCCCTGTCTGCTTCTTTTCTTGTTTGCTGCTTAAGCGTCTGGGCTTGCGTGTCTCATCTTCCCAGACCCCCGTCGTTTCCGGTTCCCCCCCATGGCTTGTCTGTGACAGTCGTCATATTGGAAACACAATATTTACAATTATCACGCACTGTATGATGGCAGATCAACTCATTTTCAGACAGAGATTCGGCAAGGGCGGGAGGTGAGGGGTGAATATTGAGGGGGAA
>JABCKD010001182.1:0-24223 GCA_013186415.1 Fusarium sp. NRRL 66088 | reverse complement strand
TATGGCGTAGTGGTCATTGTGTTCCACATTAGGCCTTGTTTGATTTGTTCGCATGGAAGACTCGGATCAAGCGGAATAATGTTGAGCTATTTCCTGATGCACATATTGAGTATCTCACCAACCTGTGATTCCTCCGTCGTAGGCGCCGGGTTTGTCTATAACTAGACGTCCTCTACGTTAGGGCCCTGACATGCTCTAAAGCAACGCTTAACAAGCTAAGAGACCGGGTTTCCACTTCCTTATCGACCAGGGGAGCCCGTGGCAGTCGGTCCAGTCCTAGTAAACTACCGAGAGCTTCTCTGCCCCGTTTGACAAGTGCGCTTCACAGCTTCGCCTTGCCAGTTTCGATCAGAGACCATGCGGCTGAGTCGATCTTGCTATACTGCTCACCATTGAGCCAGTAAGTGCTATCCGTTTGGTCTGTAGTCACCGCAGGGTCCCATGAGAGTGATTTCAGAGCCACGCTCGACTGTTTGAATGTGGCTGTCATTTCGATCCTTTGAGAAACGTCAGAACGGTCTCCAAAGACACATAGCACCACGGCATTTATCAGTCAGATGTCTGATACTTACGTGGGACTGAAGCGGACTAGCTTGGGCAACTGGTAGGCGGTCAATCCGCCAGACCGAAGCCGGCTGTATAGTTGATCGACGAACTCGGCCTCCTGTGAAGGATCGGCCAACGTGATGGTAGCTGCCCCTGCTTGCCCGTCATACCTAAGCAGGAGCACAGCCCGCATGTCAGTATGAATAGGGAGGAAAGGAGTGGAGGCCAGGGGAGAAGACGAAATAAGTAAAGTCCTTACCCTTCGAGCTTGACGGCGTAGACAGAACAGTTCTGGACGTTCGGAAGCTGTTCAATGTGCTCGCGCACCTCGCCCGCACTAACGTTCTCTCCTTTCCATCTGAATGTGTCCCCCGATCGGTCGTGGAAGCGAATCCATCCGCTTTTCTCGCGTACTAGCAAGTCTCCAGTCCGCTGGAAGAGGTCGCCCTTTTCGAATACATCAGAGATCAACTTTACCTTGGTAGCCTCGGGGTTATTATAGTATTCATTATAAAAGGCCATAGACCGCACGCGGCCGATGGCCTCGCCGGGCTCATCTGCTGAGACATGGACACAAAACCCCGTCGTGGGGTCCCGGTATGGCGCCTCGGTGGTAGGGTCAAACTTAACCAAGAAGACATCGTCTTCTGCATAGCGCCTTACGGGCCCGGCGAACCCAACCATTCCAGCGGCCCCCTCAGAGCGTGTAATGTTATCAAACTTTGCAATGCCCTCGGTGGACCGGTAGACCTCGCGGATTTCTGGGATGCCGAAGCGGTGCCTTAACTTAAGCCAGACTTCTCGACTGAGGCCATTCCCATGAGCCACGATACACTTATGTGCTCTATCTGCAGGAGACGGCGGGGCGTTGACGAGGTACCTGCATAGCTCGCCGACGTAGAGCATCCGCGTAGCTCGGCTCTCAACCAGTTGCATGGAGAAGCGTGAGGCTGAGAACTTACGAGCTAGGCAGAGGGTGCCTGAGACGCCGGTGATGTAGTAGAGGCCGGCGAGGAGGGCGGTCGCATGGAAGAGCGGCAAGCAAGAGTAGATGCGGAGCGGCAGATAAGTCTTCCGGTTCTTGACATCGACAGTGGTTGGTGTCGATGCCAGCACGAGCAGGAAGTTCTTCACGGCGACAGCCTTTGGCTTGCCACTCGTGCCAGATGTGTAGACGAGGGCGCCGACATCCTTGAGGAGACGCTTTGTCGGCAGAGGTGCCGGCGCTGCCATCGGGTTGGCGAGATCTTCATATCGAACCCGGGTGATTCCGGCAGCAGCGCAGACCTCTACCGTGAGCTGTAGCGGGGCAAACGAAGAGAGGGAGAGGGAGAGCGTTGGGGGAGGCTGGTTGACGCTGGCCAGGTCCGCGATGGCCGGGGCAAGATCTGGAGTGCAGACCAGGGTCTTGGCATTCGCGATGTCAAGACAGTGCTGCAGTGTTTGTCCTGTGTGGTTAATTGCACGTGTCAGCCACCTGACTACCGTATTACCTACTGGTGATATGCCACGAGGAGTCTTGACCCCGTGGGGAAGTGGGGAAGTGGGCGCGGGAGATTGTGGGGAAGTGGGATGGCGTGTGGGGAAGGGAGTACCAGGTCCCATGTGGAATGGACGATATCACTGCCACTCGGTAGGTATGCTAGGTACAAGAGAATACGCAGAAACAGCTGGGAGCGATAGAAGGGATGGGAGTCTACTTACTCTGGAGCGCGGTGTTGATGAGAGCTGGGATGGCGCCGAGCTTAGATACCGCGACTAGAGACAAGACCATTTCGGGCGAGTTGGAAGTAAAGATGGCCACCACATCTCCGCTTGAGACGCCGTGATAGTGGAACACGGCGGCTAGTCTGCTGGATTCTGCCCGATACATCACAGTCAGTCAGGTTACTGACATGCCACAGCCAACTCCAAGTTTGATGCTGAGGACTAGCGAAGAACGCAGGCACACTCACCCAGAATCACATCGGCATATGTCCACCCGCGGCCCTCGAACCAGAGTGCCTCTTCCTGAGGCTCTGCCAGCTGCATCATGTGATAGAGGGAGACATCGTCGCCCAACGCGCGGGCTCGCTCATCTATGCGCTTCCGGAACGCCTTCTCGGAGAGTAGCTGGTTGATGTCGTAGGATACGCCGTAGCGAGTGTTGGCATACAAGGCGCTAAGGAGCGTCGCTGTGGCGGCGCTAGCTGCGATTGCGGCCTTTTTGGCCGGAGTCTGAAGAGGATGAGGCATTGCGTTTTTCTTCAGGCGAATTGGACAGGTTGTTCAAGCTGCAGTAAGTACTTTTCTGTCCATGAGGCGGAGGAAGAGAGAAGAGAAGGAAGACGATGAACATGATTAGAGGAGGCCTTCCTAGCTTGAGATGTAGTGAAAGCGGACGCTTGGTACGTTTCCGCTCGGGGCCCGGCTGCGCTCCGGTCGGCGTCAAGGCCAGGCGCGGGGTTCAATCGCGGCTCGTACATACGTGGGGACTGCATCTAACGTTTCCTAAACTTGAAGCAGTAAGGCTCGGGCTCCAACGACCCGGCCGAGGTTGGTACCCTGCCGAGTGTGTGTGGCATATCTGCCGGCTCCCGATGGCTTAGACAGAGAGACAAGCAAGCGTTTAAATCATGCTTCAGCTAGCGGCCCAGCAGCCACAGTGAGTACCCCTCGAATAAAGCTTGTGATAGGGCTTATAAATTATCGACGACATACCTGCAGGAGCCAAGACTCGTACCGAGGGCCCTGTCTACTGCTGTCGTCAATTTGGTCCTGTCTCATCCCATCCATCACCACCGCTACCCTATTGCCCGTGGTTGAACCAACCGTAGCTGGTGTATTGCACCTACGTCCTTTGTATCGACCCCAACCGTCTCAATCCACGTGATGGGGCCATGTGAGTTCAAAGAACCCATCTCCTGAGAAGCTCCTTGTTTGACGAATATGTAATGCAGATCCTTGGGCCAGCCCCTTGGATGCACGGGTGCCCGCCAGATTATCGCCGCCCTGTCAGCCTTTGTGCGGCGTGGTAATTTATTCCTTTCGTGCCACCACAATGCTGACCAACAGTTCCAAGGAATGGGCACGGTCTGCTTGATTGTATCTGGGCAATGAGTGAGAAATCGTGTAGTCTCTGCATTGTGTTGTGTTGGTCCAACACCACTACATTCCGGATTGACCCTGCCTGCTGGCGGAGCATGCATGTGGGGTCAAGCCGGGAGGTAGAGTTTCAAGTTGAATTAGGTAGTCGCAGGAATAAATAAGTTCAATGAGTTGCTCGAGAGCTCCCAGTTTTTCTTGTCCCAGGCGTATTTCGTGTTTTCCCCTTACGCCTGCTGTTAGGGTTACTTTTCGTCATATCGTCTCCTGTAGACGCCCCGTCGAAACCTTCGCCACTGTTCAAGGGGCATCCAACGCGAACCTCCAAGGCGTGCCTGTTGTGTCACAAGCGTAATCAGATGCTGCATAACCAGGGTGTACTTTGGACCAAGACACCTGTATTATGCCAGACAGGAGCTACAAAAGGCCAACCCTACCCCTCTTACGGTGTTTTACATTGGATATCGGGTTTTAATACTGTCATGTATTGATAGTTATGTTTTTTTGCTATTACGTGATGGCTTTGACATCATTGCAGGATATAATAACCCTACCCCTTTCGCTTCGATGTTAGAATGCTTATCGATCGCTACACTTTAGTAGATGGCCAGAGCCCAAGACTCCTTCTGTTCGACCTGAGGGCCAGGCTACTTCTTCTTCGCTCAAGAAGCAGCATCGCCAACTGGCGGATTTGGGGACGACTCGCGAGTATCCCCAGGGAACTCCCAACCTCGTTAATCTCTCTGGGAGCCCTGGACGTCCCCTTGACGAGTCTGCCCTCCTGCCCATGACCGCAGGCCCGGATAATATGCCATCTTCTGACACGGATACCTCCGGACTGATGCGCAATCCGCCTTTCAAAAAAGCTGAGTGCACGCCTCTCGAGCCCAGCTAGGTCAACATCGTTCGCTTCTGCTAACCCTCATTTCGCCCACAGTCCCTGTACTGCGAAGCAGGGGCGGGTGGGATCGCGATACATTGCACACTTGGCGCCACCCACGACAAGATTGACATCCGTTCGCGACCACACTGCCATTCTCGGCATACCTCTTCCTCAAGGTGTCCAGACCTCCATAGCCTGCTGCCGAAGAATATCAACTTTCTGGAGCTAAAAAAGAATTTTCATTAACCTTCAAGGACTCGGGGCATGAGGTCAATATCTCGAGAGTGTACCATCCTCAATCAAAAAGGCAGTTAATCACGATCTTCTTGAAGTTTGCCCAGATGTGCATGTACTTGGTGGACGCCTCCATGCTTCTATTTCCCTACGACGGAGGCCTACCAGGCTTGACTAAGGAAAGCGCACGATTCGAGAGTATTATTAGCAACCTCGCATGCAAGACGACACTGAAAAGTTGGCACAGGAACACCAAGAAAGCCGAGGACGCCCAGAGAGACCATGACCTGGCGATGGAAGGAAAGCACACCGTCCACTCATCGGAGACGCTCTTCACAAACCTTCTGCTCATATACTACTTGTATGTCCGCAATCCCAACGATGTGCTCATCGCAAAGTTAATGCTTATGTTTCCAGCTCGGCGAAGATTGCGCTGGCAAACCGGTAGATGCTGTCAAACCCAAGACGTACTGGGATGTCATCAAGAGGTACAGGAAGCCACAAACACGCCCTATAGAATAGGCCAATCCGGAAGTGCACAGAGTCCTGTGCATCGCCCTTCCATACGCATTGCAGACCGCTGGTCATAAAAAGCAGCATGACCAGGCAAGTTTTCACCCACGCCATGGAGACATTCGATCCTCTCTATGAGGGAGTTGAGGGCCTGACGAAGATGATCCAACTCATTCTACGAGAGAAGAGCCTTGTCGAGTTGATGGGGCCCGGTCCTCGGACGATCACTATCCCTGCTTCGGACCGAGTAGAGTCGACGGCCTCCCCGCGTGCTACGTGAGACTGGTCCTTAAGATGGACATTAGGGTTAGGGTGGCGAAGAAGAGATGAGAACGAGCCTGTGGGGATTCACAAAAACCTTCCAGGACTTAAGAGGTCAGGGATGCCTATGCCTAGAGCAGTCTTTTCTTTAACAACCTGGGAAACTAGATCGTGCATAAGCATTGTATATGGCTTTCATCTCCATGTGCGTCATGTTCCCGGGCTTGAGCATCGCTAGGTCAGGAAAAATCTCTATGCGGTCGCCCTAGCGCAGTGATTTCCGAGTCAGTTCTGTACTGTTGAGAATGAAATCGGGAATTGACTATGCCTCGAGAAAGCGAGGCGCAGTTCTCTTTCCAAGATATCAAGTAGATGGCTGAGCTTTGCCCAGGGCAAAAAAAACACGCCGACGCGGCGGTTATCATCACCCGTGGTCGCGCTCAACGGTCTTGCCACACAACCAGGCTATGTCGGGGAACTTGGGCTCCAGTTTCTAACAAATAACGTTACATGGTGCTCGATAGAGGAACCAGTTATTCCGAAGCTAGTCAAGGTCATGACTAATTCTTAAAAGTATATTGGCTACGGACCTGGGCTTACCGGTAAGAAATTCTGCTTTGGGAGCTTAGAGATCTGTGCTGAAGCGGCAGTGTCTGGATAGAGTGTGGCTGCAGAGAGCTAGGCGTGGCGCATCTGGTACGAGATGAATTGACGTATCTGTATCTATATCGGTTGGAAAGATCTATTGTGGCTTGATGGACTAGGTGCCTGTCAGCTTGTCAGAGTGAACACAAATTACGATGTGGCGGCCTAGACGTGTGGTGAAGATGAACTATTGCCCTAGCCTTCCCGAATGCGTGCATGCTCCGAAGCCACATGTCCATTAGTATCATCTCAGGTGAGCCACAGTTTTAAATGCATAGTGGACTAAAACAACTAGTACATAAACTGGTTACATCATGTGTCCCCCTGTCAGGCCCCAAGACCCAAGTGAACCCAACAGTAACGGCACTTTTGGACAGACGATAAAAGCAGTTTAGTTTACACGAGCTGGAGACTGGGACATGATTCATGGCCCTGGGCAGCCAAGGAAAACCCCACATCAATCAAACTTTATTCATCGTCAGGGGTATCTGCCGAACCGCGCTAACATTACTCGCCTCGTTACATTAAGCGTAAGTTTCTGCAGTGATCAGACCTTTCGCCTTGTTCCTGGCACAAGAACCTACCTTTGACTCGCCTTGTTTCAGGATCACTGTTAACTACTACGTTGTAAGCTTTATCCTCCTATTGCCCAGGCTCGTATATGCCATGGTAAAGCCTGCACCTAGTTGGGCATCATAGCTTAGAGGTTCGCAAGATCGTCAACCTAGGGCCCTCCCTAACGACCCATTCATCGGTAGCGAAACCGCATTCAGCTGAAGCGGTCTGATACCTTGTCCTGCCGGCCGGGGAAGGGAGCCTCGGCGCCGACGAGTCTTGGCACTATGCATGGTGCGACGCCAGTAGCCGGTTATCCAACTGATGAAGATTCATCCTGGGAAAATGTCGATCATCCAGGGCAGTCCGAGTGATCATCAAGGGTATTGTGCCGATCAACCAGGGTTCTCCAGACGTAGACTGTGCGATCTGCATTTTGAATACGACAATCTTGTGCATTTCACTAGTCTATCCTACTATCACGGACCTCAACTAGTACAGGCCTAAGCGTTTTTTCACGAGTCATACCCCTTTTCTCACTTTCTCTTCCGCCTTTTTAGGGAATTAAAGACCCTGTATCTTCCCTTCTCTCCCATTTGAGGTTGGGTCTATTATTTGCTTCTCAAATACCGTCAACAGATATATTACCCCGCAGTGAATCTTGCTCTGTTATTGCATTTCACTTTGCTTCGATTTCACAACAAACAGCCTCTTCTCCGTCCATCTCGTTCTCGACCATCTTCGATCTTCTGGCGCCGCTCGCTATCCTATAGGGGCGGGGCATCAACTACAACAAAGAATACATTTCTCGACACTCTTCGATACGATACCGATCGCCCATAATACTTGTTTGCCCCTGACAATACCTGCCGCCATGGGTTACACACCGGACGCGGGCGTAATGAGCTCTTCGCTCATTCCGTTTTCTATCGCTACAACACTCGTAATCTGTCGACTTGTATCTCGAAAGATCACCAATGTGTCATTTTGGTGGGACGATTATTTTTGTTTGACTTCTTGGGTGAGTTGCCTGGTCCTACAAATTCATGACAACACTTTTCTCTCCTCCCGCTCTTTGTTGCACTTATTTCACCCGCTAACCGTCATAAGCTCGCCGCTGCTCTCTACTTTGGTTTCACAATGTACTGTAAGTAAACCATCACTTAGCGACCCAAAAGTCCCTCTCGAGGCGGCCAGATATCAACATACTGACCACTTCTCTGTAGGGGCCAATGTGATGGGTTTAGGCCATCTGAAGAAAGATGTCCCTCAGCCTGAGGAGAGGGTTGAGGAGTATGCTCGGTTCGGGCTATTCATGGCCGAGTTCCTATACGCAATGTCGCTGGGATTCTCCAAGCTGGCTATCCTCGGCTTCTATTGGCGCCTGTTCAGTGTCTCCAACATCCGGATAGGCATCTACGTCCTCCAGGGTTGTAGTGTCATCTGGCTCACCATCCGAACCTTCATGACCATCTTCCACTGTGTTCCAGTCCAAGCGTACTGGAATCACAACATCAAGGACGCTGTGTGCAACATCGACCCCGCCAAATTTATGTTCGGCACAACTCTTGTCCATCTATTCCTTGAGATAGCTGTCTTGTCTCTGCCTGTGTTTCAGGTCAAGGCCCTCAATCTTCGCATGGGTCAGAAGATTGCTGTCGTCGCTATGTTCATGTTCGGTATCTTGTAAGTCTTGGTCCACTTATATCCCTCCTGCTTTTTCCTTGTCATGTTATGTGGATGACTGACTGAGTTTTGTAGTGTCTGTGTCGCTTCAATCATCGTACTTGTTGAGGCAATCAACCTGGATCCCAAGACGACGGAGATGGCACATGATATCAAAGGAGTTATTATCTGGGCAGGCACAGAAGCTTACCTGGCTATCATCTCTTGTGAGTAATTCCCGACACTGGTCTAAGCAGCCAGCACATTGATCTTGACGCTAATTTCCCCCGACAAAGCCTGTCTCCCTATCATCAGGCCTGTATTCCGCAGGTTCATATCCAACTCGATCTTCAGCTCCAAGTCCAACTCAACTGGTCCCAACCCCATCAGCGGCTTGACCAGCAGCAAGGGCATCAAGCTTAGCACCATTCAGCGGACAAAGGAAATAAATGACAACAGTTCACAGCGACAGCTGGCTGACCTCGAGGACGGTTCATCTGGCGACATGGACTTCCATTCCTATCCGGAGCGTGGTGGCCATAACAACACTATTGTCACAACCGGCGCTGATGAGGTGCCCCACGACAACACAAATAGGACGTATGGCATCCAAGTTAAGAATGAGACTAAAGTATATTATGAATCTTCTTAGAAGGAAGAGAGGAAGGGGGCCGTTAGAGTAAACAGATACCATGTACATGACTTTAATTATTTATTCCCTTGCTATATGGAACGGGCTAGATGAGCTTGCCTCATATTCCATTAGCTTTATGAAGGGTTAATCTTGAACCAATTCATGAACTCCTCAGTGACTTTCTACGTGCTGATGAATTCCGCTTCACTTTTCCCTGCTTGTGAAATCCAGGGGCAATGTCACCATTCTCGGTCAAACCTTTCCTGCCGACTCGGATACCTATCAATGCTAGTAGCTACACGCGGCCATCTCCAACCCAATTCACTTTAAGCATTACGTTGGGCGACTTGTAGAGTTGCATCGTCTCCTCACGGGATCGGCGGATCCGGTTACACACGGTGGTAGCCGGGTGTCGCTCTCCGGTGTGAATTGGGGAAACGTGATGCTAATCCTGAAAGAACAAACTGTTTACAACAAGGATCTGAGTCATTGTCCGCAGAGTCTTTGAGAGTGGAGAACATCGTGAAGAGTCCGGAGCAGAGTGAAAGGGGTAGAAAGATAGTAGTTATGAAAGAGTAACTCTAGAGGTTTTAGGGAAAACAGGGCAGGTATTTGTATGTTGAAAGTGGACCATCGTTGATCCGATCCAACCTTCAATCAACTCAATTACTACATTCCAGCATTGTATTCAAGTAACCAGGCTTGCTACTAAATATAACACGATGGTTGGAGGGTTGCTGCATTTACACAACTTGTGCAGCCCAACGGAAGCCATCAACGAACAGACCAGTAGACACAAGAGCCTTAAAATTCCACCCCCAAGTAGTAGTTGTCGACTTGCTGCCTTATGGACCCATAGAGTTGACCTTTGCTCAAGTATGCGAAAGAAGCCACCACATGGAGCCCCAAACATAACCCTTTCCAAGTTGAACAGCTGCAGAAACATCACAGGCCAGACACTATAGCCCCAATGACGCGATTGCCACTGTTAGTACTCTGATCAAACACATTCCCAATACATCATAGCATCATATCCCAATGCTAACACAGTAGCTCTATTTCTTCATTCCTTATACATTAAGAAGGGTGGTAGGCCTTATACACCTGAACGGCAGCGAGAATGCACTGTATCAACCCGAAGAAGGCGGTCAATCCCAGAACTACAATGGCTACCCAAAAGTTGTGCCACTGTACCCCATTCCTCCGGTCATGCCACCACTGGGAAAAAGAGTCTGGAGTAGATTGATCGTACACCTCTTGAATGATTGCCATGCGATCTCTCCAGAAACGGAAGTTGTCAAGTTTTCTGTCGGCAACGCTAGGTGTTCCACAACATGTGAGGCGGCTGTCTATGATACGGTTGGAGTTTGCGCGGAGCCGTCCGAGCCACACTCGTTTCTTTCGCGTCGATCTCAATGAACTCCAGTGGTCAGATTGTGGGAAGAGTATCGCAAGTGTTTTGAGGGACTCTTCTGCCAGCCCCGCTGGGAGAACAGCGTTTGAAGAGTTTGAGCTTTATCAAGTCAGAGAACTAAACAATAGTGACATGAAGTATGAAAGGTACTGACATATGCTTTTGGTGCTCGAGATATGCGACATGGTGAAATATGTAGAGTTGAGTATCATTGTTGGCCAACCGTAGGTGGTCTGCGAGATTGTCGGTGAACTCAATCTTAATACCAGCAACGTTTTCAAGACCCCAGGCTTCGAAAGTGGTAGGGATTGACACTCCACTACAGTCGATTTTAGGAGAAGAAGGGAAGAGCCCCCTTACTAGAGATGGCAAATCGTTCTCCGTCCACTGTGGCAGCGGACACTGCGCGGTATGATACATGAACCCAAATGGTTTCTCCAAGGAACCTATTTCGACCATGAGCATTAGGCGGACAACGAGGCTAAGTGTAGCCTCAGAAGCAATGCTATCACCATTGCCTGCTAATGTAGATATGCATGAAATGGCCTGGCCTCGTTGTTTATGTTGTCTGATCTCATCCGCCACCTTGCCCAGGGACTCTTCATCGTAGGGAGATACAGCTGAGGAACTCATGTTATTGAAAATCTTCTGCTGCCTTCGGACATATTCATCATAGGCTCCAAAGTCGAGATGCGACACCTGATCCCCATTCAAAAGGTGTAGCTGATCTGGCGACTGGCCGAGGAAGATATGCGCGAGAGACATCTGAGAGTCCGAACAAGTGGTGTAGAATGTGAAAGCAAACATGAAAGGTCAAGCAGTCTCAACAGCTATTTCATGCCTTGCATCAAGCTGATCTAATAATGACAGATTCCCCGCCAGCAACAACTAGTCAGGCTGTACAGAAAGCCGCGGTTGGGGGCCTCATGCGGGAGACATTGCTGGATATACATGCATAGCCCAGTGACGAACCATTAATGCTGCTACGTGGCTCTAATCTTTCTGCCTTGTTGGGCTCCAACACCATCCAGGACGCCCCGAGCAACCTCCCATAGATGGCCGTCCCAAACCCGCCAGTCCAAGCTGCTGTTTTGCATCGTGTATGTGGTGAACAGCCCCGCTGCGCCTTCAGTCACATGCAGGGAGATGCTCTATCATTGGCTTGGCTTGGGCTATCCTGGTGGTGTCCAGCAAAGTCGGGCGTATCTCACCATGTCCCTGGAGCCAGGGTACTATGTATCTCAGCAGTCAGCCCGGTATTCCCTGAAGCGAACGTTTGGACTTTTGAGGTTTCCTCTCCCCTCTTGTTGCTTCCCGATCTCGACTTGCCTCTTGAAGAGCGATCAAACCTCGAGCCCTGCCTGGTCTCCATACCTATCCTTCCATGTCAACTGGTTCATAATGAACTATCCAGGGATACTATTGAGACCAATCGCATTATTCCGAAAAGAACAAGTGTGGATGGCCGAAGGCCACGATCTAGCCATCTACAACGCAAACAAATCCATCATCCAAAGCCTCCTCGAACACTCCGGCATCCCGGAATCTGACCATAAGCTGTGGATTGGCATTTATCGGATTGGCACGAAACAAGACCAGGCGCGTCCAGCCATAGTTGTGTCGTGCTTGGATCCAAAGATTCGTAGGCAAGCAAAGGGATCCATCAAAAGCTGCTCCCTATTCCAGCAAGGAGGGGCTTTTGCTCACTTCGCCGTCCTCGGGAAAGCTACTCCGCCGGAACTTCCCTGCGAGCCTCAGCTTACCGTGGAGAGATATACACAAGAACAAGGACTTGGATTCACTGCTTCATCACTGCCATATCAACCCAAGGAGAATACCAACCAAGGGCCCGAGGGAGACATTCAGGAAAATACCGAAGGCCAGATCGTTCTTGAGGTTTTCGGATCTCACACGGAAGACAACTACCTGTGTCGCCCGATCCACGCCCGTCGGGGTCTACAAAGGCAATCCGCTACAGCAGGCCCGTTACTCTTATTAGATGGGTCCACCTACCAGCTCACTGTTGAGCATGTTGTCAACTTCGATCGCCGCGAGAGTGAACCAACTTGGGAACACACCAATGACGATTGGGACGACGACGATGATGACGATGCTGGGAGCTATCGACACGTTGATGGTATGGCCTCCTCAGAGGTCAACACCGTCCGTATGATGAGTGAAGAGAGCCTTTCCTCTCAGGATGCCGAAATCGATTTCTCCAGTTCTTCATCAAGCAGCTCAGCGCAGAAGCTTGAGGTCAACACCTCATGGCCCCCCGTGGGGCCCGCATCAACTTCACATCCTCAGAGCTTCTCGAAGCCTAGCACGGTTAGCCACATTGCCGTCAAAGATTACTCTTCCTCGCGTCAGATCGAATTCATGAGCTCTCCTACTCCTTACCATATCAGCGAAAAACTTGACTATCTTCTCTTCCCTATACACGTCAACCCCGACCCCGAGCTCTGCAAAACTGGAGGCGCAGAGATGGTAGGGGTCTCCGATGTGTTTGATGTTCACGGGCAGACCAGGTCTCGATCAGTCATCATCACAACAGCACCTCTAGGTTATGTCCGGGGCACTATTTTCCCGGCCGCTACATTATTACAGAAGCCAGGGTCCCGCAGTTTCCAGACTCTCTTTTGCATCGAGTCAGCTTCTCCCATGCCTAAAGGAACCTCCGGTTCGGCCGTCTTTGACGCTCAGACAGGGCTGCTAGCCGGCTATCTTGTACTTGGATGCCTTGGAAAGTGCACTTGCTACATGATACCCATCTGTGACGTGTTAGCCGAACTCAACATGCTTTGCAGGAGTATTGTTCAATGTCAGGTACAACTCAACGTGTCCGCCATCACCGAAGCGCAGTCAGAGACGAGCAATCTGAAAACAAAGAAGAGTCCACCAAAACCTCCGAGATTCAGCCTGTCTGGAGGTTACATCGCCCGCTTGACAAGAGCTACTCTAGAATGGGTCAGCGCGCCTGCTGATGAATGGAAGCGGCGATTTGGCCAAAGAAGGATAGTGATAGGGTCAGCGGAGACCCAACCATTCATCGACATCATTAGGGATATCGGGTACGAATCATCAGAGATCCAGATGTTTTGCTCGCAGCAGATCATGGTGACGCGTCGTTCTGAACGTGCGGTCTCACATATAGAGCAATTCTGTGAAGGGGCATCATTTGCCCTCGATGAGCTCAACCCTAACCCCATGGTCGAGGATGTTCAGGAACCTACAGCCTGGGTTTCTGACCAAAACCATGAGTTCAAAGGCTCTTCATCCCTTTGGCCGAACCACCCAAGAGTATTAGGTTGTAAGGAACTTTACTTGTTTCTCCGAAGAAAGGTATTCCACCAAAATGGCAGAATAAGTGAACAGAACATTCATGGCGAGGATGAGAAGCTAACCAAGTTCACGTTCCTAGCGCTTTCCAGACGACACCTATGACGCCACGGTTGGTCACTATCGACGCATGTAAGTTCCCTTGGCTACTAACCCATACTAGATCATTGAGGGCGATTTTAACTCAACTAATAGCTACATCAATAACCCCAACGGATCAAGTGTTTTGGCCCTTATTAGAACGACGCCAATCTCACAAGTGGAGGGTTTTCATCAACTCTTTACTGACTACATCACGCCAGCCCCAGAACCAAAGATCATTCTGAGAGAGTCTGTAAGTGATCAGGATTCCGCCCGTTCCTAATATTCTCTCACACCTAAATGCCTCGACAGGAGAACAGTGGGGCGGGCCGCTATATCTTTTCCTTTAATCTTCCGTTCTTTGGGATCCAGTATCGAGAAGATCTTGGAAACATCTCCTCCAATCGGAAGAGGCTATTTCGATGTCGCTGCAACCTCTCTTTCTTAAATTCGAACAGCCGAAGCTCAGGAAATCCCAGAAACGACGACTCTATCTCTCCATATCCAGCCTTCCTGCAAGAAGCTGTATGGTCGTTCATGCTGACAGGCAAAAGTGACCGCTATTGGACTGCTGTCTTTTTCGATGAAGATCTCTTCGATGATGAGCCGAGGCTACATATTGACGAGGAGTTACTAGAAGATGGGGAGGAAATAGATCCCATTCTCCAAGTTGAGGCGAGCGCTACGCCGAGTTCACCAAGATCATACGCGCTTGCTGCACTAGCAACAACTCTCTACAAGATTGTTGACCACCATGCAGACATTCTATACTGGCTCAAAACTAGTTTCGACCTTCATGTAGGTTTTCATTCCGTGGAAAAGGAAGAGGAAGACGCATTTTGCGATAGTTTGGCTCCAAAATGCCCTGAACTGAGCCGCAGGTCCTTAGTAACTCCTCAACTGATCCACACATAGATGTCAGCCATTCGACAAGATCCTCCTGCCAAAATTTCTCCTAGAGATATCCAAGAATGGATGGGCAAGTTTAAAGATGTTCTAGAGCGAGTCACTGACAGCAATTCAAGCCTACTCCGCAAACTGGAGCATTTCTTGTTCGAGGATGTTGTGCTGAGCAACGATGCACTACCTCGCGGTCGACTATGGCGCAGCTTACAAAGTGACGCACATTCTCTAAGGTCTCTGATGAGAATTAAGGAATGTCACACCGAGTTCAGGGACATTGAGGTCGGATTCCGTCTACTCCTAGAAAGATCCGAGGGACGGGTATGCAACCTTTAACTCCAACCTAGACATGAAAATGCCATGAAATGGGGCTAATTTTGCGGTATAGACAAGGGACTACTCGTTATGGAACTACCCGTTAAGGAACTACCCGTTCGAAGAAGAGAAAGACCCTTCCTCACAGCGTTATGTGATCGCAGCTCTGGTGGTAAGCTGGATATTTCTGACAAGAAGACCTATGCTAACTCTTTTTTTTAGCAACTTGCGCTCATATTGCTGTTGCTGAAGCCGTTTTTCCAGCTAAGGCCGGAAGCGCTTAGCCTATCGACCTTGACTGAACTTTTGATCATTGTGATATTGAGCACCACCGTGGTCGGGGGCATCTTGTACCTGCGGAGGGCCCCATGAACTGCACGAGTCTTCAAATTGTCGAGAACCCCCACAGGCTGTTCAGAAGGCTTTGTGAATTTTTTTGCATAATACCCAGACCATCCTAGCATCATGTTAGTATTACAATATTATCCTAGGTTGTTAACAACCTACGCAAAGCGCGAAATAGAGGCATTCGCTCCAACAGTGCTCCCTCCACTAGTCCCCTTGCGGAAGCGGGTTCGTATCGCTTACCGAATGTATAGAAAAGTGGAAAAGGGGTATCTCGACGACCCGTCCGACAAGGCCCGTACTGTTACGAAAATCCGACCTCAGGCACAAAATACCAAGACTAAGGGCTAAAGTACGGTCACTTCCTTCAGGATATTCGAGCCAATAGTAGACATCTATGACAAATCCAGGTCACTGTGTTTCACGATATTGGCTTGGATACGGTCCTGAAACTATGTGTCTTTTGCTGTAGCAGGTTATAAGAATAAGAATGAATAAGACCAGTCTGATCTAAATACTCTACCTATGCAATAAATCTAAATGCTACTCCTAGATCTGAGGGTTCTGCCTCAGAAACTCCTCAATAGTCGTCCCCGACACTGGAAGTCGGTCATTATCTAACTTGCGGAAGTTGAGAGCCCCATTACTAGCATATAGCTGGTAAAATAGCCCAGTGTAGAGGTAATACTTCCTCTTATCCCCCTTGCTCCTCGCATCCAATGCCTTGGCCTCAAGCTCACCGATAGAACCTTGAATGTTGAGTGTAACCTTGACGCCCCGCTCACGCTCGTAAATCTCTGCGACCTGCCGAAGCGAGTGGGCACCAGAGCACACATTCCAAAAACCACCCTTTGTGGCATCATCCCGTTGAATGACCTCAGCGGTGAACTCTGCTGTATCCGTCTCGGTAGTCCAGAACCAAGTCGTATGACCAGTTCCCCAGATGTTTACGGTCTTGGTTTCTGAATCCCAAATCAGGGGCATGTTGGGACCGACGTGTCCATGGCCAAACATGGAGAACATTGTTTCGGCAAAGATGCCAATGAACATGTAGATAGGCTTGATCGGAGAAGTCATCTCGACGTGGTGCCTGAAGGACACGTACGCGTCATAGGCCTCATGCTTTCCTAGTTCCAGCTTACTCCAGTCACCATTCCAACTGGCAGCAACGTAGATCTCAACACCAGCCCTCTCGGCGGCGCGGAGAAGAAGCAGCTGTCCATCGAGCTGCAAGCGGGGATCCATGCCATAGGCACAGACAACCGCATCCACACCAGCGCAGGCGCGATCCAACGCTGGAATGTCGTCGTAACCAGAGCAAACTTCGAATCGTTCCAGAGAAGCCAGAGTCTCGGGGGATAGCTTCTGGGGGCTACGCGCAAGGCCTCGCACTTGATGACCGCGCTTGATCAGTGATCGAACAAGCTTTTGGCCGACGTTGCCAGTGATTCCAGCAATGAGAACGAGCATGGTTGATGATGGGAATGGTGCTATAGAGGAGTTAGCTCAGACCGGAGACAAAAGATTGACAGGAATTTCGAACCTTTTTGCTTGGTGTTGATATGTTGCTAGTGGGATTGGGATCGTGATGTAGGTAAAGTCAAGTTGAGATATCCAGTGGAGGTAGTTGGAACTTAGCTTCAAAAGCATCTCGAGGCCGCTTTTAACAATCATCATCGGCCAACTCTATTACCCTCGGACTCCGTAAAATTGTCCGATCTGACGGTTTTTGAAACATCAAATCCATGAGTCATTCTCAGTCATAAAGTCGGTGAGGTTCTTGAGGCTGGCAAGTTTGATATGCCATACACCATCACGAAGAGCCGTGCCCTCGGCAGTGAGCATATAGCGAAGCCATGATTGGCTCATCATTTCAGGGCAAGGTTTTGCATCAAAAGCACCTTGTGGGCCTTCACGCCTAATTTGTGGGATAGCAGGGGCCTTTGATGCCGGTCTTGAAAAAGAGCCAATTCTCCGTGCACCCGACTTCCCGCTCATCCCTTAACCAATCCCACCAAGCAATACTACGGCACTTTTCTACCGCCATGATGGAAGCAAATTTTCGGAAATTAAATGGTTCGGGTGGTGAATTATTCGGAGTCCGGCAGTGAAAGGGACTGTCTTGGGGAGTGGCGAGGGCATATTTATCTAGAAGCTTAGCCAACTCTTCACCACCATCTCAAAATTCCCAGGTCAAGCACATCTCCTTCTCCAAAATAATGTTCTTTTCCTTGCTATCGGTCCTTTGTTTGGGCCTGCCACTCAGTTATGCATATCCTTGCGGAACCCAAGATTCCCAACATCCAATCGTCACCCTCACCGATGGCATAGTCATGGGAAGAACCAGCCAAGTCCCGTCAGCTCCCCATGTCACGGTTCACCAGTACCTGGGCGTTCCTTTTGCCGCGTCTCCCCCCAAGCGCTTCGCACCGCCGGAGGATCCTGTGCCCTGGAAGTCTCCCTGGGACGCAAGCCATTACCGCTCCTCGTGCATCCAGCATTTCCCAGGTAACTACACTTCCTTACTACTTCCACGTCATCTTTGGAACATGTCCCCCTGACACGGTGATAGGTGACGAGTTTCGGACCATATTCAACACCCCTCCACTCCCAGAGAGCGAAGATTGCCTATATCTCAACGTCTTTACTCCTTCAAGCGTGCCTTCGGAGGGCTTGCCGGTGCTCTTCTGGATTCACGGAGGCAGCTTTTCGCTCGGGTCGGCCCGAGTCCCAGACTATGACGGTTCTTCATTCACCGCTAACCAAGGTGTTGTGGTTGTTACCATTAATTATAGAATGAATGGTGAGTGATTCCCCCGATATCAAGAGAAAAGGTCAACCTAATATCATTCTCTAGTCTTTGGCTTCCTAGGATCGTCAGCAATTCCACTAGAACAGCGAAACATTGGGCTCATGGATCAGCGTAAAGCACTTTCCTGGGTCAACAAGAATATTCGAGCTTTCGGTGGTGATCCATCCAAAGTCACCATCTTTGGCGAGTCAGCTGGTGGTTGGTCAGTCAAGCAGTTGCTCATCAACCCTCCATCTCCTCCTCAGTTCCGCGCTGCCATTCTACAGAGCCAGGCCTTTGGACCTCAAGCCGACAACGAAAAATCATGGGATACACTGGTCGAAGGGCTGAACTGTAACACATCCAACACGACTTCCTCAACCCTCGATTGTGTCGCGAATGCTAAAGTCGATTCCATCCAAAGGGTGCTGCAGAGTCGCGGGCTTGCGTTCACCCCAATCTTGGACAACTCCACAAACGGCCCGGTTTTTCTTGATGCCATCAACGAAAACTCGACTGCCCAGGTTCCCATTCTAATTGGAACCAACGCTGATGAGGGAACCGTCCTATCATCTGTCATGCCCCCTCCAGAACTGTTGCTCGATGGCATATTCGGAAATGACACGGCTTCCAAACGGCTGGCTCGATCGGCATACCCAGCTAACGCTACCGATGATGAGCTAAAGTCTCTCATCACCACCGACTACACATACACATGCACTACGTCCATGATCGCACGTACTGCAGCCAGTGCTGGTCAACGAGTCTGGCGCTACTACTTCAATGCCAGTTTTCCCAACAACCAGCCCTTTCCGGAGGCAGGAGTGTGGCACACTTCCGAAATTCCCCTTGTCTTCGGAACTTACAAGGAAGATAATAGGACCACTACCGAACAAAGACGGCTTAGTCGAACTATGCAGCAGGCTTGGGGAGATTTTGCCAAGTCCCCAGAGTTGGGTCCAGGGTGGGCTGCAGTCGAGACGAGCACAAATGATCTGAGGCTGTTTGACGCAGACGAAGCTGTCTTCGGGCAAAGCCTCGAGTCCAAGGTTGTTGATGAGATTTGCACGTACTACGATGCGAGACTCATCACAAACGGTTTCTAAATTCGTCTTGATGATGTCGAACTAATGAGGTTTGGCTGTTTTTGCCTGATGGGAAAGCCCGGTTTTGTAAATAGCTTGAGCGGAGGTTATCCAGCAATAGGGGTTAAGATAAGAATTTGGCAAGAGACATACAATAGAGCCTCAAGGAGACTCCCACTATGTGAAATCACCTCGATACATCCGAACGAGTGGCGGACTGAGCTAATCGCGAGCTGCCTCATTTCACAGGCAAAGCCTTCATACCTTCCACATCACATCCTGGTATTCCACCTCCCTACTGGGCCAAGCACCCATCCTTGATAGAACACCAACCAGAGATCCCGGCTCGCCCTTACCCCAATACTCATGTGCAAACGCATTCAAAAGATCCGTTCCGTTCAACAGCGCCCCGCTCGTCCAAAGTCTACCATCCCTTGCCCAACGCCTCTCAACCCAGTCAGTCCCAGGGATGCTACGTGGACCTGTCGCTGTTTTGCCCTCGAGCAGCCCGGCTAGCAAGGGTACCTGGACGCCTCCACAAACGGTCAAGAAGGCAGAGCACTCATCCCAGCATTTGCGAATAAAGGCGAGTTCCGCAGCATTGGGTATGTACCCAAAGTTGTGGGCACCAACAAGAACTATATCCAAGGGTGGGCATGATTGAAACGAGTCCTAAATCATAGAATCAGTACATATAATTGGCTTTTATGGTTTCATGTGAATGTACCATCGGCAAGGCTGACATGCCGCCCGAGAGACGGCTATGAGCTGCCTCACCCGCCTCAGAGACCCAGTGAAACTGAAAGTCAACTGCTTGGGCCTTGAGACTTGGAGCGAGCAATTCGTCTGGGAAAGTTGAGACGAATTCCTTGCTCATTCCATGAAGCATGCCAACGGGCGCAATGTCGAGGAGCTCCGTCACGCTAAGGGCCCGTCAGTAAGTGAGCTTCAACCTGAGAACCTCCATCTGAAATGATAGAATCACTCACCCATTCATCAAGATGACTCCCACACGAATGGGTCTGTTTGGGTTCGAAAGACTGAATTTCGCGGCCATCTTGATCTTCGTGGGCAAGTACCAAGGATTGACTGGAATGGCTTGAGTTTATTATGCCCAGCCTCGACAAGAAGTGGCCAATTCTTTTATATCGTGACCCTCGTCAATCTCGGACCTGCGATGCCCTAAACAAGCAATACTGTTCCGACCTCTTCAGGATCGTACCGGAAAGATCAAATCCCGAGATTCGTTGGTGTCTTCTAAGATCGCCAATGCTCGGCATTCTCGCACAAGCGGAAGTCCGAGGGGGTCCATGTCCGAATACCGCAGTTGTCCATGAACTACACTATGGGCTGTTTTTTGCGTCAAAGATTCTTTCAAGAGTTGGCTACAGTGATAAGAATTCTATGGCCATTTATTTTGGCTGTGTAGAATCTGGACAGTTGCTGTTGGAGACAGTGAAGGTGGTGTGACTGTTTGTCGGAAAATAGGGGGATGGAAGAACTCGTCCACAATACAATGAAATCTTTTATTCCAACATTTTATTCGAAAAAAGACATATCTTCCGGATAAAAGAGCATGATAGGTTTAATAACACATTTGCTCGCGTTGGAATCAAACGTCGCATCACGACCCTCCAGCTTCGACGAAGAAATGAGGGGGGATGAAGGTGTATTTCGAGAAGCTGATGATCAGACCAACTAGCCCAAAGTAGACAATGAGTCACTAGCCATGGCCAATTTAAGGCAAAGAAAGCCTTGGCGAGGGACCCTGAGAGATATGGCCAATGCAACACAAGGATCAGGGGGGGGTGGAGGTTTCTTGGAATTGTGGTCCCGACGCCTCAACACCACGAAGAGGAAGTTTAGAAATCTCAATAGATTGATATAAGATAACTTCAAAGAGCGAAGAATAAATATAATTTAAGATGTTAGATTCGTATAACAAGACAGTGTCGTTCTATAGAGTATATTCTCATTCAAAACCAAGCAAAGCAGCAACCACAACTCCCCCTCAGCAATTAGCAGTGCGCCTGGAGAGCCTGAGATCGAAGGCTCCCCGATCGCGCCAACAATGAATCGGCTCAGAAACGCTGCCGACATTGGTCCATTCAAACTTTCTTGCTGTTTGATTTCTAAGCGTGGTCCGACAAGTTTCCGTCCCCTTTTCGTCCCTTCTCCTAGAACAATTAATTCTATAAAGTCTGCCTCTTCCCACATGCCACGAAGTCAGTATTCAGCATCAACACTCACATCAAACTATAGATCATCAACCAACTTTACATCTCACCACACTACTCTTCACTTTCATTCTCATCCCTCCACCATGAAGGTAGCAATCGCAGGACTCGGAGATGTATCCAAGTATCTCCTGGAAGAGCTCCCAAAGGAAGGACATGACATCGTCGCCCTCACTCGCAGCCCAAAGCCACAGATCACGACTGTCGAGCAGCGAGTGACTGATTACTCGGTCTCAGACCTAAAGGAGCATCTTGCCGATTGCGACGCCGTCGTTTCCGCAATCACCATCCACGCCCCAGAGTTTACATCTATCCACCTGGCACTTCTCAAAGCTTGCAAGGAGTCTCCAAAGTGCAAGCGTTTCCTCCCGTCTGTCTGGGCTGGTAACTATGAGGAGGTCAATGACCAGCCGCTTTACGCCGGCGAAGATCTTCTCCCCATTCTCGAGGCATTTCGGGGTCAGAAAGAAGTCTGCTGGACTTTCTTTTGCCAGGGATGGATGGTTGATTACATTCTGCCTTCCAACCAACGCCACCTCGCCGATTTCGGCGAGCGCTGGGTTCAGAACTACGAAACCAAGGTCTTCACCCTCTATGGAAATGGTGCCCAAAAGGTCGACTTTACGTCGGCCAGGGACACGACCCGTGCTGTCGGTGTCCTCTTGAATCATGACCCCAACACATGGGAGGAGTTCACCTGCGTTTCGGGTCAACAGATGACCTGGCGGGAGCTCTGGAAGTTTGTCAAGGCTCGGGAGCCAGAGTACACTCTGCAGAAGAAGTCGCTGGCCCAGAGCATCAAGCTGTTCATCGCTAAGAGGAGCAAGGCAGAGGTTGCTGCGTCCATGTATGAGGTGATGGGGCACAGTGACGCTCTAGCATTTCCGGAGGGCAAGGTTGAGCGACACCGAGAAAAGTTCTTCAAGGGCATGAAGTTTCGGACTCCAGCTGAGTTATATGATGAGGCCGTTGCAAACCCTGGGGTTGTTGTTTAAATGTTGGGCGAAGGCTGTCAGATTTCTTAAGTGAAGGAATCGAGACCGGGTTGAGTTCCTTAAGTTGTGACAGTATTTCTATATAGTACAATCAACACTCGTTCTTGCTCAACGGCCAGCACTTCCGCCTGCTTCTACATCTGAAATCCAACGACTAATGTCATCAATAACTTCTATATCCACATTCCCCTGCACATCATAATCAGCTGGTGTAGATAACCCTTCCCCTTTGATGAAACAATGATCAAGTCCTTCAAAAAGACGCAGACGAGCATTGTCCTTGTTGGAAAGTACACGCTCCCATTCAACCCAATCATCCTCCACTGTAACTTGATAGTCACGCGAACCTTGAAGCAACAGCATTGGCTTCTCTAACTTCTGCACGGTGCCAACGGGGTCAAGCTCACGAATACTGTCCCAGTAAGAAGCGGGAAGGCCAAATGGCAGATCCTTCGCAGCAGTCACTTGACCAGAATCTGCTGCGTCGGCTTTTTGTTCTGCTTCCGCAATGAGCTCTTGCATGGCTTCCACTGGTTCACTATCCAGGGAGGCAAAGTAACGAAGCTGACGAACATAGGCCCTGTGTAGAGGTTGACTCGGTGCAGCGAGCAAGACAGCTCCACGGATCCGTTCTTCAGTTTGAGCCAAGTAAGGAGCAACAGCCGCGCCAAGGCTATGTCCTATGATGAATATCCGCTCAGAGTCAATTTCGGAGTGTTGGCTTGCCTGCGCAATGGCATCGTTGGCTTGATCAAGATACTCGTCGCCGACCCTGATAGTTGTACTATTCTTGAACTTTTGCGCGTGCTTGAGCGTCGCTTTATCAAACCTGATAGAAGCGATATCATGTTGAGCGAGGCCGAGAGCAATATCTTTGAGGGGCTTCACTGAACCAACAGTCGAGTCCATGTCGCAAGGCCCAGAACCAGACAGGAAGATGACACAAGGGAAAACGCCCGATTCCTTTGGAAGGCAGAGAATCCCTGGCACTTTCAGTTTTGAACCAAATGTAAGTTCCACCTCTCGCTCGGCACCAAGTTCGGCGTAAGGAGGAGGCTTCCACTCTTGACCAAGTCCAGCAGCAAAAAGCGGGCTGACGCGAAGACCTATGAGTTTCCCTGAGGACCGCATCTGAATAATCAAGGCTAGATTTGCCCTGGAGAAATGAACTGGTACCGCGGCGGAGAGAAACCAGCCACCAGAAATAACCGGCTGTCCAATCCGCTGAATCGGTCCCGTTGTCGCAGTGATCATCTGCCAACCCTTTTCCAACACAGTCTCAGTGAGGAGAAATCTCAAAGGGAGAGCAAACTGCTTGCGCAAATAACCCCAGCGTCCATCTTGAAGTAGTTGAATAGTTGCTGTCGCTATGATTGATAACTGTTGCTCATTATAAGAGCCTCGGCTGATCCAGGAAGGCAGAAGGTCATAGAGACGGGAGAGGAGGGCAATGATATGATGCCCCGCGTTCTGTAACAGCGAAGTCAAGTTCACCAAAAGACTTGACATGATTCCAGTCAAAGGGTTGCTGGAAACATGCCGGAAATGAAGTAAGATGTGGCATGATTGGGAAAAGTAAGACGAAGTTGGTTGTTGGTTGCGGCTGAAACGTAAGATCGGATTAACAGTGGTCCGGCCCTTGTCACTCCAACTTCCGCAGCTTATTATGGGCTAACCTTCTCGCGAGTTATAGGTGTG
>JABCKD010001181.1:0-11201 GCA_013186415.1 Fusarium sp. NRRL 66088 | reverse complement strand
CATTAATATCCTATTCTTCCCCCCCCCCCCCAAAGGGTAGGGCCATCAACCCAAGAACTCGAACCCCATAGACCATTCCCGAGACCTCGTGTTCCTGCATGTGACGTCCAAACACCCCAGCCGCTCACGGACCATTATAAAATGAACCGGACCAGGCTGTCAATTACTGACATGACTCTAGTGCGGGGAACGCTGCCGGTGTGGAATGGTGGCACCCCGGCTTGGCTGAAATGGTTGACGTTGGCTTGTTTTGTTGGGCGATGCTTCCACCTTGGGACCAATGATTTGGCTACATCTCCGCCAGGTGTCGTCTCTGAGGGAATTTGACGAGGGTTGGATACTCTTTGACCTCCTCTCTTGTTTGATCGGCTATCGATAGCTCATTGATACTAATGCAAACATCACCTCATCCGAGACCCCCTAGGCCAAATGATGAATCGCAGATGAAACTCGGCAAAGAGAGATTCCAGAGCTGATCAACGGGGGCCGTAATCTCATTATGTTGCGCCCGGGAGCTTTGTCCTCTTTTCCGAGCGCTCGGGGCGCGATGCCACTCACTCTCAGCCACAGCCTGGGCAAACTTGTCGAGAATGGTTTAGCTGGGCTTCAGCCTGTGTCAGAGTTTGGCGCTATCTCTGCCATCACTGTGACCTCCCGCAACTCAATCCCCTCCTGAGCGGGGGGTTTCTCTAGAGGTCGCAGATTGAGAGGTCGGTTGGGGGGCAACAGCATTTAAGGAGGTATGTATCCGTATACCTACCTATATAAATAAGTAATCGCCAGTGGAGCTACTGTCTCGTCAAGATCTAACACCAATTTGACACTTTTTATCCGTACATTACTCTCGCTTTCGATACTCCATCCCGTCCATCATGTCTGTTAGCGACGTTGATAAGCAGCTCTGGCTGGCTTACTGCAAGGTGGTCCAGAACGCCGTCGGTGGCCTCCCTGGACACAAGCCAGCCTTGTTCTTCACCAAGCAGGCCCAGAAGGCCCCGGTCGCGTCGCAGACGATCGACCCTGCGTATACCAACTTTGGCATCAATGCCATTATTAACAATCTCTTGCAGACCAATGATCTGTTCTTTGACCCTTCGCACCACAAGACATATGTTCACTGTCTGCTTGAGTAAGTGACACTCTTTGGCAATAGTTGTGTATGAATGAAGCTTATGCAGTGTACCCAGGTATCTTTTATCAGTCAAAGTCGTAGGTTCATCAATTATTACAAGCGTAGTCAGTCCCCTTCTCACAGACCATAGGGCGATGATAACCCAGCCATGCAAGCCCGGATAGAAATGGCGGGCAAAGACTTTACCACCGCCCTCGACAAGGCTCTCGCCGAGCGCGACCGAGCTCTAGACGATTTTGAACAACAGGAAGGCTACGGCATGACGGGTGAGATGGACTTTTCCCAGTGGTGGCCATCCAACGCCCCTGCATATGCAGCTGCTAAGCAGATGGTCGAGGCCTCCGCCGCCTCCTATCAAGCTGCTCTTGGCCAAATTGGCGGCCCTGTAGCTAGTATGCTAGCCAAGGACTTTAACCAGATTGTCCAGGCTTTGATCGGGGGTAATTCAGTCCCGGGGTAAGCTATCTTTCCACCTCTTGCATCTATCTCCACATCATGCTCACGACGATGCAGCATCACCATGCCAGCCTGCCACGCTTCCCCCGACATAGTTCGAGGTCTTCTCAACAAAGATCGCACACCGCACGCCATCACATACGTCCCCGAGTTCAACTCGTACGAGTACACGTACCAAGTCGAGCACTGGCTCAACGGTGTCGGTGACGGAGATTCCTCGACGCGCATCGATGTCACGGATGGGCAGAGCGTCAACGAGTCTGACTTTG
Organism: Fusarium sp. NRRL 66088; assembly: GCA_013186415.1. NCBI lineage: Eukaryota > Fungi > Ascomycota > Sordariomycetes > Hypocreales > Nectriaceae > Fusarium > Fusarium sp. NRRL 66088. The sequence goes on along the minus strand of JABCKD010001181.1, from coordinate 9,344 downwards.
GACATGCGGCCACCGATGGCTTCTCTTATGGTCCTTGGATTTCCTTTTCAACTACAAAGGGAAGTTCTGAGGAAGTTGGCGTTTCTCATGAGGGTGTGGATGCCGAGATTGGTCTCGATGTTCAATTCTCATACGACGAGATCCAGACTGTTGCTATTCGTGCTGGGGAATGGTAAGTCTAATCCAACCCAAGCTCCATGACGATTTTCTCTCACACTTTGCAGGAACGTACCCAGTCCTGGAAGACGATACCAGCTCAAGAGCAACGCGTCGCAAGAGTCGCGCAACCTCGCCTTCCCAGACTACATAGTAGTCGTGCGTAATCTCGGCTTCAAAGTCAGCGTCCTAGACTCGACTCTATCTCGACAAATCGATGAAAAGTTCGACCAGGCCAAGGAAGCGGGCGGCATCGTGCGAGTGCTCGGCATCCCAGCCACGCCAGATGGTAACCCGGAGCAAGCGACTGAAGAGGCTGCTCACTTTGCCGAGTGGGATTCGGGTTGTGGCGTCCTCTCCATCAAGCCTACTTCTGATGCTGGATTCGCCTCTGTGGTTGCGCTCGTTGGGGAACTCAATATCAGTTGACTAGTGGCGCGACATCGTTGACGTGTCGCAAGTTTAGGGAAACACGAGCGAGCAGGCGCAAGGGCATCTTTCTGTTCAGCTTGATTATTTGCTACTGGAGTGGTATAATAGTCTATAACAATAGGTCAACACAACTGGTATTATATACAAAAAGGGCGGTGATTTCAACTCACTCGCCATTGTCATATGTTACCCCTCATCAGCTCCAGAGCACATCGTTCATTTCCTCAAACAGGTTTGCAGCCCAGATCGGATCATATTCCCATGAGCTTCGAAGAATTCTTGCCGTCTCCCCAGTCTGTACGGCAGTTTGAGCATCAGGCATCGGAGAATCCTGTTGGGTTGCACCGGCCATCTCAGTGTCTGCCTCATTATCTTGTGACTTGTCATCCAATTCAACAACTCTGGGGTTACTTTTAACAGACCCAGCTGAAGAACTTGGAGATGTGCCCAGCATGGCCGAGGACAGGCTGTGAACAGGTCCCAGGGTCAACTGCTTCGTCGCCCCTTGAAGAATATAAGACGGAAGATCAGCCTCGGTGGGCGGTTTGCCGGTGACGAGGGCATAGTCGAGAGACAAACGGAGACGCATATAAAGACGCGTGACAAAGATCTCATCCCAGCGCGTCCCCATCTTCTTGGAGCCAGAGCTTCTTGAACTATCTCCATTTGGCCCTTTTGCTTGATTGCTCGGTCTGGGCTGAACAACCCGGATTGGTAGTTGTATCGGCGCTGAGTGCAGAATCTGAGAAATCATTCTGCTTATATCCTCTGCTCCTTCGAATCGTTTACTACACAAGTGCATTGCTTGTGCGTGATACTTGGTAAGGGACCGGTCAGATTCAGTCTGCGTGTCATCTGACGATATCTTGTCGTCCAAGGAGCTAAGCATGAGCGGGAAAGCAATATATGCAATGCTATAGGCAACGTTAGAAAGATTGGTGTTGACTGAAGTATAGGCTCACATACACAGATATGGGGAGATGCTGTGTCAGGCCTTGTTTGACAATAAGCCTGACCAGCCTTGTGGTCTCGTTCGTCGCATGGCTTAGTTCCTCTCCGATACTCCTCAGGGCTGAATCATCAAGGACTGTCACGCCTTTCTGCATCCTTTCAATAATCAAAGCTTCGTGGTTTCCCAGTGCAATTTGGGCAGCGCTTCTCAGAGTTAGACTAGATACCATGACGGGTTTGGCTCACTTACTAGGCATATATGTAAATCAAACTTGAAAATAGGGTCAGGGATCGATGAGTGTGTCCATCGCCGAGAAAGACGTAAAATGCAGCCTCAGCCTCCTCCTTCCACCTGGCTAGCCTAGCCCTCGCTGTCCTCATCTGTGAAAGCGTAGTCTCGAAATGGTCGAGAGAGTAAGTAGGATCGAAGGAACTAGGCCCGTAGGTGAGGGCAAGTACTTCGGTTAGGAGAATGGCAAGACGACATTGGAATGTCAGGATATCCGTCAAGTGCATCTTGGTCTTGGGATCATAGACAAAAGAGTGGTGAGACTCGTCCATCATATCATCTTGGGTTAGGAGGTCGAGTTGTACGTTGAAGCTGGAACGGGTGATCTGCAAGGGTTTTCGCAGACCCAAGGTGAGCACTCTATCCCTCCAGTAGAGAGACCACCAGAGCCTCTTGTTGCGCCTCTTGAGTGCGGTGGTCGAACCGGGGGCTTGAAAGGTGTGCGTCTGAGCCACGATGGCATTCTGTATGCCCGTGCTCAGCCAGAGGCTCCCGGCGTGCGGCTCAGCAGCCGAGAACTGAAATGTCAAGAGTAAGGCCGCCTGGGCTTTTGTGAAGGGGTCTTTCTCTACACCGAAATCAAATAGAAGCTTGGTGCATCATTAGAAGTGATCAAGGCGGCAGGTTAAAGACAACATACCTTTGCCCGTCGGTAAAAGATGCCTCGAGCAACCTTGACTCCCGAGTAACCAGCATTCTTGAGAACAGCAGGCGACACAAACTGCGGAATGTCAGCGAGTCGAGAGGGCAGTGACAGCAGGACAATCTTACGGCAGAACTTGCAAACAACATGGCCTGGAGTAGAAGAAGTGACATGGTCTTTTCCTTACCACGACGACGATCTCGATCCAGGTACATTGACCAGAACTCTCCCTCGTCAATCAAAGGATAGCAAGGATGAATATACAAAAAGTACTGATGGATAAACTCTTCCTGGATGGGACGAAGGGGCAGGTGAAAACACCCGTTGAGCTCGAGGAACTGGACATCCTGCTCAGGGAGACCAGACAGGTCGTCGAGGGCCAGAAAGGGATAGCTCGAGAACAGGGCCTCTGACTGGCAAAAGGGAGCCCTGGCTCTGGGGTCCGACATAATTATTTGCCTGGCCAAGCAAAGCCAACAAATGCAGAGAGCTGTGGGCAGTCTGTGGACTGTGGTGGAAGCCGAGGCTCGGCACACACAGACACACACACACGTAATGGGGGTACAGTAGTCGAGGCCCCCACGTTGTAATTGACTGGGAGTATGTATAAATGGGGGCAGAAAGCAAGTATCGTCACAATCAGGAACAGGAACAAGTAATTAGATGATCTTGGAAGGGAACTGAGCTGCCCTGAGCTGCCCTCTCATGCGGACGAGATCCACCCCCGCAATTTCTCTTTGCTCGGCTATTGCAGCCTCTCGGACCGGCAATGGTCCGCAATGCGGGGGCAAATTACAAAGCTGCCTTGACGGACAAAGGGCAGTGACGGACCTGATGATCCAAGGCTGTTCATTCGTCCAAGGGTTTACTTTATCAAGAAGGACATGGTTGTGTAAAGACGCTGGCTGGTACAGTAGGAGATAATAATGCATCTCGGGCTCTCTAACTCCACAATGCACTGACCGGATAAAAGTGCCGGTTGAAAAGGAAAGAATGAAAGATACAAGGGCATCAAAAAGAATGAGAAAAAGAAAAAAAAAAGGGCAAAAAAAGAAAAAGGAAAGCGACGCCGATCGGGTTCGAACCGATGCTCCCGAAGGAATTAGATTTCACTAGTTATGTTAGTGGAGGATTCCTTTGTATTTGAGCGTCACTACTCACAGTCTAACGCGTTAGACCACTCCGCCACAGCGCCCTGAGGGGTTGTTGGAAACCAGTGCATCTAATGTGGTATATGGACATAGTGGTAGCCTAGGGTGCATAGTAATTTCTTTGAACTTGTCAACTGGAGTTAGTTCAATGCGCACATCCAATATTTACTTCAGCGCAACCATACCTGAACACTCGACCTCGGTATAAACTGCAGGATATTGCCTTGAAGCAATTAAATTTAGTGCTATATTAATTCGGACATTCCATTAAATACGCCTGCTTCAAAACCCTAGCAAGCAGCCCGGACAACCTAGGCTCTAGGTTATGCAGCTTCCAATTGACTCTAACACAAATAAACCAACCTTGTAGCTCTTACTGTAAATGATGTCGTTGCCATTGACCAGAAGCTGTATATCTGGGGTTGGTTTCGGTTTCTGCCGTACAAACATCTCTGTGATCTGCTCCCCGGTCTTTGGGCATGCGATGTCATCCGTCATTACATATTCACCATTGATTCCTACGTCTGTACTCCCCTGCACGCTCCCCAGGCGTCGCCTGCCAAGTCTAGGCCTGAGGCAGAAAGACGGTCTAGTTCCGTCTCATCTTCCGACGTAATTATGGCTCCTCGGATATCCAACCAATCGTCAAAAACCTGACTATAATCAGGTCCACTCGAAATGACGCGGCCTCTGTGATCACTTGCGCAATTTTCTTCGGCTAACCTAAGAGCTTGATTCAAGAAACAGGAAAGCGAAGCCGGTTTTAAGCCACACCATACAGGAATCTTATAAGACACCGAATATATAAGCAAACACTGTCAATTTGTGCCCAGGAACAAGACGTCCAGTAAGCAAAGAGAATCGACTGCTCTGTTTCTTGGAACAATAGCACACTAATAGAGGATGCAACTATTACTTATCATAGAATGTAAACATTGGTTCTGCCAGTCAAAAGTTTATTGTTTATATCCTCAGGCGCCGATGACGCAAATGTTCTCAGCGTTAGGGGGCCTCAACTTGGCTGCATCTTGCTGCCTCCTGACTACCAAGGTCAAGTTGTAAGACTGAGACAAGGTTTCTCTGTGAATATCACATCTGGGTAATGACCTAATCATTCGACTATTAGGCTACTACTGGGCCAAGTCGCAAGAATACAATGACAGCTCCAAGGCCACGGATGCCCTGTAAAAATGTGTTCTTTGTTATAGTTGAAGGCCGGCCCGAGATGTGATAACTGAGCCAGAAGATCGGATACCCTGTAGACAGTTTTACATCACCAGATGCATGTATCAAGACAACAAAGCAATATAAAGACCCAACATGTTACTAACTCAGAATACTACTATCCATCACTAAGAGGGAAAAACCTCTACGCGGACTCAAAACCCTCCTAGTGACGAACTTGGAAAAAGAGATGAACAAAAAAAGATCCTGCCAAACTGGTACCACAGCGCTTCCAATTTACTGGGTGACATCGTTGCGGTTGGACCAGTCGTCCTTGACCCTCCAGGTCTTGTCCACGGCCAAGACACTGTAGACAACGCTCAGCTTGTCCGTCTCCTTCTGGTAGAAGACCTTGAGCTGGACCTGGCCGTTGGTCTCGACAACGTTCGCAGTCAGACCGCTCTTGGCAGCAATGTTGAAGGCCTTGCTGTTCAAGACCTGTCCATATTGCCACTTGGAGCCGGGAGGACCAACGCGTCGAATCTCACGAAGGGTGAAGTTTGTGGGGTCGACGTAGAAGACACGGACCTAGAGAGAAAAATGGACATGTCAGCTTTGTACATGAACCATGTTGTACACACAACTTACCACATCCTGCTCCGATCCATTCTTGTAAGCAACAGCAGCAACAATGGGCAGCTCCTTGTTGACGTAGATCTTGTTGCCCTCAATCTTCAGGTTGTCAGAGTTGTACTGCTCATCTTCAGTCTCATCCTGAGTCTTGCTGGACCAGTAGGAGATGTAGAAGTCGGACGTGACGTGGAAGACGATGTCCTGCTGGGCAACCGAGGTCGCAACGGTAGCAACGTCCTGCAAAATTATGAGTTAGAAAGTAGGAGGCGGTAGAGTTTGAAGAAAAGCTGGGTGTGATGCGTACCTGAAGTTGAGAAGACATGTTGATTGATGGTAGAGTTGGTTTCGCTGAAGCGAGTGGAGGAGTCAAAGTAGGAGGGCTTGTTGGGTTGTTGTTGTGTGTGAAGGAAGAGAGATGATGGTGAGCTGTGTCGATGAGATGATGAAGGGGATCAGTGATGCCTTTTATAATTTTCTCGCCGTCCCAAGTCGACCCTTTGTGCTTCTCCTTCTCCAGCTTGATAGAGTCCTTGGTGCTGCGGGCCACAAGTCTGATTGACATCAGAACAAGGATCAAGCAGGCCATGCAGACGAGGCACACCAAGAGGAGCGCGATAGACAGAAGCAGTTGCGTCAACCATGGGTCCGGCCCCAGAGGGGGCGAGAACTCATGCACCGTGTTGAGCTTCATGGTTGGTTGTCCATGCTCTCGATCGAAAGCATCTTTAGCAAAAGCTCTTTCTTGTAGGCATGTGAGCAACGACTGTAAGCCAGGCCTCAATGTCTCAAAGGCATGCACATAGCCATAGTCACAAGCTAAGGATGCATATACATTCACATTCAGCTCGCCACCATCTTTGACGCCCGCCACTTCACCTTTACTTCAGACTCACTTCAGCTCACCACAATCCGGTCAATCTTCACCTCTACAAGATGTCTCAGTTGGAAGGTGTCATATGTCTTATATTGAGTGACGAATATTATCGTACGATCCCGCAATGGTCACGCCATTGGCAGGTTTGCTTGAGTCTGGAAGCTACCTTGTTGAAAGCCGAAATCTACAGGTCTATAGTCAATCAGGTAGCTTCAGCTAGCCACTTGGCAGAATGTTCAGCACCCTGTAGGGACAGTAATTCATCACATATCGGAATTGACGCCCGCCTTTGAATATCACTTCTGCTCATTCAGCTGCGATTCGCCCAGCCCATTTCCTGAGAAGGAGGGGTATTACGTCTACCATAAGACAAACTCAGGCGATCATGTTGGTTTATTAAATGCTGGTCTCAGGCATCCTGTATAGGCTTGCATATCTCTACTTCTAGCTAAGTGCTGGAAATCGCAGCTATGTTGAAGGGCCGGAAGACGCACCCTTTTATACGGATCAGATGCTCTATTTTCTGCTATGGTTTCCAGGTGAGCTAATGATCATGATTAAGGTTTATTGCGTAATATATCACCAACCAGGCGTCAACCACGAACCCAGAATGATATTCACTAACGTATGTGACAGTGGCTCGGGGTAACGGTTCCGTCTTGGCCTAGTCTTGATCTATTGGTTTCGCATTCTGGTGAACTGCCGTCCGTTGAAGTCCTAGATTGCCCCACTTTAGCCGTTTATGGGTTCCCAGCTCGCCTCTTACAGCCACCTACAAGGAATCTTCACTTGAGCTTTCCCTTGCGTCGTCAGAAGCCTTCCCCCCACAGCCTGTTCGAGCCCTTCCCCTTGCGTACCCGCTTTCCTTCTCTTAGTGGCGGGAGGAAGCGCTCACCGGCTGTGCCGAGCGGAAAGGCGCATGCTATGGACGCTCGGTCAAGGGCTAGAACGGGCGGTGAGACCTGTGAGCAACCCAATGGAAATAACACAGCCGTAACACAACTACACGCTATGGACGCAGAAAGTAAGACATATTGATATTAACAGCAAAGCGTATAACAATTACAATTAGAGCTTGGAAGCTATTGATCTAAGCCTCGGTAAGTGACCTCGCTGGTCAAGCAAAGTCAACAGTTGGTTACCCCTCAGATTCTTTCGGGACGGGACGGGACGTGATGATCCCTGCATTAGCGTCATGGAACCGTTGACCAACTCGTTTGAGTGTTCATGCATGCGCTATGTGATAGTGAAGACGCAATCCCAGCCTCAATTGGCAATAGCCATTGATCCCCCGAAGAGTCAACGCGGGGTCAGACCAATCGTCATCAACCAAGGAGCTTCGGCTCTTCAGCGCCGAGACAAAGCCATGTGCTGCAACCCTCTTGTTGCTTCGCCCCGCAATCCAATCGATAGATTCTTCGCTGGCGGCTAGTTGCACGGAGTCAGCCGGCTTCCAGAAGCATGAGGCTGGCTGACGTGACAGATTTAGAAAAGACTTTCGAAAGTAGCACATATTCAGCTCTCTGCAGATAGCACGCAACAACATTGATGATGTAGTCCTCTGGCAAGCACATGCAGTAGACAATCGAGCCAAGTCCCAACCGATGCAGTCTAGTAAAGATGATGTGAGACTCAGTAATATCCGCAGCGGCTTAAGCGAGGCCGAAGGATCTTCTTTTGTAGTTGTACGTAGGAAACCCCAAGCCAGCACTAACAGTGGTATTTGCGAATGAGTCTAACAGCAAAAGCTAGCCCTCCCATACAGCCCGAGTGAATGTCAAAATCTCCAAGATACCGGGACAATTCTTCTCAATGATGGAAATTTTGGACGTCACTGTTGTGATTCAAAAGAAGACTCAGATGGGGCCAGCTGAGTTGGCGCTTTGTCCCTGCAAGTAATCAATAATCGAGCGGCTAAGCAGGTCTCTCGCGCTACTGGGCAGCTGAAGTCACATTACCTAGGTAATAGTTTGATGGTTGTCTGTCTACCTTCTTGACCAGATGTCTATTGTTACGCAAATCGCAATTAGATCTACCTCTTTCCATATCTGTGGTAGAATCTAACTAACACCTTAAGCTGTTATAGCACCACGAAGAAGATGATGATCGAGGTCAGGTTCCCGTGGCCCTTGACCCTTTTCCTACGTACAAGAAATTGCCCAGTGACCCCAAAATGGCCTAGCCTGCTTCTCCCCCAACTCGGCAAATCTCCTCTGCTGTGCGAAGACTATCCCATGTGTGCCCACAAGGCTCCAAGCAGGTCACAATGGGGGCTGGGCCCAATCAAAGCTCTTAGTGGCGGCGATACTTCGTCACTCTCTATTATCTGCCTAAGAATGAAGTATTGCGATGTTAAGTTTTTAGCAGTCATGCTGCCAGAAGAAGCAGCTGATGGTTAATGGTACAATACTGGAGCAAGGTACGGCTTGGAGCTTTGTGGGCACGCATGGGATCCATAGCTAAGTCACCCGCAGGGATCTAGCCCAATTGAGGCCAGCGTCCACGTCTTGCGTGACTTATGAAGCATTGCTCTCGGGAGGAGTGGCGAGTGCCAGGAAGTTAATGCTCTATCCTGATATTAAGTCGATACTCAAAGGTTAGCCAATTGTCAGGTGGCCTAATAATAGCCTAGCATGCCTATCCACCAACTCACTATGTCCAGAGTATGCAGAGCGGGCTGGAGATAACTAAACGCCGGGCTTTTGCAACTCATGATGAGGGGCGTGCCCAAACGACCCCCCGTTGTGTTATAACCCCCGTTGTATTATTATGTTGTGTTATTGCAACCACCATCTATGGCGTCATATCGTGCCAAAGAAGCCTTTTTCTCTGTATCTCCACCCCCAGCTCAAACCCCTGCGCAAGGGTGAAGATCACACCTTTTATCCCTCGCGGTCAACTTAGAAGAAACTTTTTTGAGGCTATCATGACTCTATTTCCCCTCTTTTCTAGCTATCAAGGCGTTATTAAGGCTTGGGTATAAGCTTTAGTTGTGTTACAGCTGTGTTATTTCTGTTGAGTTGCTCTAAGGCCCCCACCCCCTGGCCCTGT
>JABCKD010001180.1:0-48108 GCA_013186415.1 Fusarium sp. NRRL 66088 | reverse complement strand
CACCCCAGCTGTCGTCTTCCCCAGCCTATCTGGCTATCTCTCTATCTTGCCTGGCCACCCATCCCCCAACCCGCACATCCAATCTCCGTTCCCGTCTGCACCCAGGAGCTTTTATCGGCTTCCTTCCGTTGGCTCGCCGTCTTAGCTCTCCGAATTGGGAACTAACAAGACCCAGTGGCTTCACCGAAGCGCATAGATCTACGCCCCGCTTCAGCCGTTTAAGACTGTGCCGCATCCCCAATTCTGTCGGCTTGTGAAAGCTTTGTCTATTGACTCTTTCCTTTTGCCAACTCTACCTGTTCGCGTCGAATAGGCCTTGTTCGAGTCATTGTATATCAAGTCTCTGTTCTTTGTTGTTTGAATCTATCTTCATCATGGGTTGGATGGAAAATACCAACCGCAAGATCGCGGCCAGCGCCGTTGGTCGTTGGTTCCAACTCGATGGCTCAGGTCATGTAAGTCAACCTTCCACAATCGGTCATATTCTTGGCGTTTTTACTAACGCCGGGGTCAATTAGCCTCGTGAGCGCAAGGGCTCTGCCTTTTTCACCGAGATCCGAGCCGGCCTTGCTACCTTTTTCGCCATGGCCTACATCATTGCCGTGAACTCATCCATCGTCTCCGAATCCGGTGGTACTTGCGTGTGCAATACATTTGATGACGCTGGACTGTGTGTGCCAGATGATGACTATCGTCTGTGTGTTGCAGGAATCAAGCGTGATGCTGTAACCGCTACGGCTGCTATTTCTGCCCTCGCGTCCTTTTTCATGGGTCTTTGCTCCAATCTGTAAGTCATTACGCCAGTCTTGTTACCCCGGTCAGCATGCTAACACCAAGTTTACAGCCCTGTCGGTCTTGCTCCTGGAATGGGTATGTCGAAACTCCCATCACGCAACCTTGTCCCTTATGAGCCTTATTTGGCGTCTATATAGTTTAAGTGCTAATACTTTCAAGGTCTGAACGCCTACTTCACCTATACTGTCGGTAAGTGCTTCGCCACCTAGCCTCAGCTTCGATCAAATATCTAACAAGTTTAATAGTTGGTCCTAACGGAAATGGTCCCGTCCCCTATGAAGTCGCCCTTACTGCCATCTTCATTGAAGGTTTCATCTTCTTCGGTCTTGCCCTCTTTGGCATGCGACAGTGGCTTGCTCGTGCTATTCCTCGCTGCATCAAGCTTGCCACCAGTGTCGGTATCGGTCTCTTCCTTACCCTCATCGGTCTGACCTATAGCGAGGGTATCGGCCTGATCGTGGGTGCCACTTCGACACCAATGGAGCTTGCAGGCTGCCCCGAGGATACCAAGGTCGACGGAGTGTGCCCTTCTTCGCACAAGATGCGAAACCCCACAATGTGGATTGGCATTTTCTGCGGCGGTATCTTCACTGTCTTGCTCATGATGTACCGCGTCAAGGGCGCTGTCATTGCCGGAATCCTCCTTGTCAGCATTATCTCATGGCCCCGAGACACTCCTGTCACTTACTTCCCCTACGACGCCATCGGCAGTGATAGGTTCGACTTCTTCAAGAAGGTGGTTGACTTCCATGAGATTGAAAACACCCTTAACGTCCTCAAGTTCGACATTTCGGGTTACGGTGGACAGTTTGGACTCGCCCTCATCACCTTCTTATATGTCGACATTCTGGATTGCACGGGTACTCTTTACGGTATGGCCCGTTTCGCCAACGTGGTCGACCCTGTCACCCAGGACTTTGAGGGTTCCTCCATTGCGTACATGGTAGATGCCCTCAGCATCTCTATCGGTGCCGTTTTTGGTGTTCCTCCCGTCACTGCCTTTGTTGAGTCCGGTGCTGGTATTTCTGAGGGTGGAAAGACTGGAATAACCGCCATGGTTGCTGGTATCTGCTTCTTCATCTCCATCTTCTTCGCGCCTATTTTCGCATCTATCCCCCCTTGGGCTACTGGCTGCGTTCTTGTTCTCGTCGGATCCATGATGGTCAGCGCAGTTACCGAGATCAACTGGAGGTACATGGGTGATGCGGTCCCGGCATTCCTCACCATTGCCATCATGCCTTTCACATACTCGATCGCCGATGGTCTGATTGCCGGTATCTGCACCTACATGCTGATCAACACCGTCGTTTGGCTCATCAAGCTTGCGACCGGCGGACGTATTGTGCCTCCCAACTATGATGAGAGGGATGGCTGGACCTGGCGTATTCCCGGCGGCGTTTTCCCCCCTTGGACTGTCCGACTTTTCCATGGCAAGAAGGACTTCTGGCGCGAAGACCCTCCTACTGCCGACACGACTCCTAACCAGGTGACGGTTCCTGAGAGGGAGACCAGCTCCGATCATGGCGGTTCCGAGGGCAAGGTGGCCGAGACGACTACGCCTCGGGAAAAGGAGATCTAGAGGAGTGATGTAAGAATGAGATGGAATAAAAGTGAGAGATTAGTAAAAGGTTGATATAATGAGTATATAATCTTGGTAGATACCCTACAAAAATGGAAACATGAAGCGAGTTTTGTTCAACATTAGTGTGCCTATTGACAGCATGAGTGTTGTAGAGAGTGACAATCTCTTGCTGGTTATGTCATTCGAAGGTGATGTGAGAGGGGGCTACCATTACTCAAGTCCACCAGCCGGGGGCAGCAAGGGTTGGGACTCGTCAAAGCTATGAAAGGTGTGTCTCTGAAGCTCAGATTTAATTCTCCATCGTGACGTTTACTACTTTGTGATGGGAGCGAACATGTAACACACACAACAAGGGTCATTTGCCATGCCACGAATACTGGCTAACATTGGCAAATCCCGATAGTTATCACTTTAAATGTCAAGATAATAGTAATCTTAGGATAGAAAAATTATATGAGAGTTCTCATTCGTCTTTGTAACTATTTATTTAGCCCCTATGGCGAGACTTGAGCATAGTGTTGATAGTATATAGTATGTTCTCATGAGAATCTCGGATGTGCTGGCTTATATTTCCACGACTACCTCGGCCTGAATATACTTTTTTCCTTCTCAAACCTACAAGATGCTTTTCAGTAATCTGTGATAATCCATCTCCTTCAAAACAGATAAATTCAGTGAGGTCTGCGACCCAATTCACCTTCATCGCTCCACCCCTTCAAGCCATCAAGGCAATGTGCTTCAGCTCACTAAAAAACAGTTAGCGACAAATACTCAAGTTAATCAGCCCGAATATAACATACTCTTGAACTTGATGTCCAACCTTCATGGCCGGATACTCTCCCTCTCGTCCCTCATCCCTACCCAACTCCTTCTGCTTCTCCCTAACCTCCTTCGCCCGCTGCACCAGCTTCGGTACAGGCACAAGATCAAAGTCACTTCCCAAGTGCCAGAAAAGAGTGCTCGAGATTCGAATCAGAGGTCTCTCGGGAAACTCGCGCTTACGCTTGTCAATCGTCTCAATCGTCTTTTCGTTGACCACAACTTCATGGTAACCCGCCTTGATGAGGCCACCCGTGATGTGCTCGATTTGTTTACCCGCTTGGACGAGGAGGTAGTTTCCGGGAGGAATCTTGACGGGGATGCGGTTTCCGGTGTTGCGGGCCCAGATGTGAAGGCCAGGATACCTGGAACGTCCGTGGATGGTGAGGAAGTTGAGGTCTGTGTGAAAGCCAGCAAGGATGGTATCTTTCTCGCCGTACTTTTCCAGATCAGAAGCTGTAGGGGCCAGAAGATGTGGTCTACAGAATATGTGAGTTCATTAACACGGTGTAGTGTTCGATAGGGGGGAAGTCAAACCCATAGCGTCCAGCGTCGCTGAAGAACTCGGCTGGCAAGTCCAAGCCAACAGCAGTCATCTCTGCCAGTTTCGACACGCTTGAAAGATGATGGTTAGCTTCATATTACACACGAATATAGAGCCAATATACTCACGCATTCTTCATAGACGTCCCCCACTGGTTCATAGCCGGCGTCCACCGTTCCTTGATATGCGGCGCCTCAGGCACGATATTCGAAGCGTTCAACCCCGGAAACTCAGTCTTGAAGGGCGGAATCTCTGCCATCCTCCAAAAGAACCTACACTTTGGATCTGGTGAATGCGCCGTGATATCCAGCGGCCTCTGAGACGGATGCAACCTTTGAATCACATCCAGACACGGCTCATCGACGGCGCACTTGGGCTTCTCGGTGTTCTCCAACGTAACACCTATCTGGTAGCTCAGCTCGGGCTTCTCATCCTTCCTGAGGTTCTCCTCGGGCTGGGCAAAGTAGTCTTCGAGGATATCTAGAAAGGTCGAGTTGTCCTGCTCCGAGACGCGGGAGTCGTGAAGGACCAGGGCGCCGTAGGTGATGAGGGCGTTGGCAGCTTTCCGACACTCGACTTGGACAGCCTCAGAGTCGAGAGGATTGTTGAGATAGACGTCAAGGTCAATGACGGGGAGGTCCATGGACAATTCAGCTTGGTTCGAGTCCATTGTTGAGGTTATCTTTACACACACACGCGCGCCTTTAAAGCTATAGCTTCAAGAAAGGCAGTTGAGTAAAGGTAAAGAACAAAACACGCATATATGAAGAAATACAGAATTTTAAACCCGCTACAAAGGGTCCTCCTCAGGTTCCTGTTCAGGAAGTTGATGCGGACAAGGTCATGTCCTTGCGCCGGTCTTATCCATTGCAAGTCCCATGATTGGCCAGCGACGTTGGAGTGAGAGCCGGAGCTGGCCGAAGCCCGACGGGGACGATCATGAGGTCGCAATAGAGTAGGAGGGGGCGTATCACGGGGCTGTGCGTCAAGATAAGGAAACGCGGGGAGTTATCGTCAGTTGAAGACTTCATGTGATGTCGGGAGTTATGCAGGGGCTGTTTATGTGTCAGCCTTGTTGGATCTTGACCGGCCAGAGAGTATGATTTCTAACCTAAAGGAACGACTAGCTGTGTCGCATACTGCTTTCCTATTCACTACTATCAATGATACTGGTGAATGTCTTTATGAGGACTTGTTGAACATTAGATTCGTTGTACAACGGTTCTCGTGGAACGAGGTGAAAGGTCCAAGGTAGAAAGCAATACTCAGAAGCCTTACCGATTATGCCACCGTCTATATGAGATGCAAGCAAACTAATACGAATTAAACAGGTCATAAGGTCAGTGTATCGGGCATCTGCTCTCTCATAAACATTACACTTACCTATGCCAAGAGCGAGGCGTGATATCCTCATATCTACGCAGCTGCCTCGATCTCATCTCGACAAACTCTCACATACCACAGCTACCGTGAAATACCAGAAGCCGTACCCTCCCCGTAGTCCCATACCTTGAGCTCAGTCCACAGCCTAAATCAGAACATGCACGATCCGCAAGTCACCGAGAATGGTTCAAGAAATCTATTTCCATCTCGCAAGAAAACTCGCCCGCCGTCGAGGCAATGCCCATCCCCCCCCCACTTGGTAATATACACCTCTCTTTTCACATTTACCCAAACACACACGATTTAGCTCTGCTGTCGCTCCGCCTCCAGCTCCCGCTCCGCCTGCTGGTAGTACTTGGCCGTGTCGACGCCGTGCTGGTTGTGGTTGACAAAGTTGAACCACGGAATCGCGCTGAACATGAGCGCAGAGTACCGACTCTGGCGGGCCGCCACGCCCTGAAGATGGGGGCTCAGCTTGCTCACGCCGTACAGGGGCTCGCCCTTCTTGACCTTGTCCACCATCTCTCGCATGTCCATCTCGATCTCGCGGGCGTTCTCGGTGGCACCGTAGAATCGGACTGTATATTTTCGCCTTTGTCAGTATACTCCAAAACTACCGGTTGTGGCATGTCGTTCGACGTACGGCAGGATCGCTGGTAAAAGTAGAGGAAACCGCCGATGATACCGATACCTCCGGCCAGTCGCAGGGCCTTGGGGAAACCACCCTTTCCGACATGCGAGGGGGCAAATCGCTCGAGGGCAATCAGGGCAGCGGGCGCAAAGGCGGCAGCGGCAGCGCCATAGGCGTAGTCGCTAGTTCGGGCATATCCAACGACTCTCTTGAAGTGACTGCCGAGGGTTAGTTGACGGTCCACAGTCCAACCATTGAAGCGACTCGAGCGGTAAATAACATCGTATATCGCATTTCGGATCATCGCGGGAAGGACTCGAGGGGACAAAGGACGTACGGATCGTTGTCAATGAGCTATAATATCCATCCGATCAGCAAAGAGCCATTGAGTCGTCAATTGAAGCCTCACTCACCGGGTAAGGGGTCTGGATGACCTTGCTGGCCCCGAAAAAGGAGGGGGTCTCCTGCTTGGTCGCGCTCTCAGCCATTGTGCGGTGCTTCGTCCGGGACAATTCCTTGAATCCTATCACGAAGCGAAGCCTTTCGAGGTCGTCGGTTTCGGTACATTCAGAAGCTGGAGCCGGCCGCCGGAATTGGTGCCTCAGGACAGAGTCACGTGGGTGGTCAGCCCATCGAGCTAGTCGATGATTGGTCACGTGGGAGAGGTGGAACTTGGCGGGGTGGACAGAATCAATTAAGCTCTCGACGCGTCTCCTGTAGTTGAACGCGTCGTGAAAGGGAGAGAATCGAGTCTTTGGAGTTACTATCGACATTCAACATTCAGAAATTTTCAAAATGGCCGGCATTGCTTCGGATCCGGCAAACGGCTTGGATAATTACGATGTCGACGACTTTTCTGACGACCCTTTTGCTTCTCCCCCTCCAGAATCCTCTTCCAAGAAGCGAAAGGAACCAGATTCTGGCCTTGGAATTGATGAGGAAGTCGACGTCAAGAAGCGAGCTCGAGCACCCAATGTCAAGCTTGACGAGGATAGGTGAGACTATACCACACTAGTCAGAATTATTTATGGTGTATTAATCCCGAATGACAGGTTACTGGGTCCGAAAGGAATCCCCAAGCTACGACAGAGAGCCCGTGACCTAAAGATCAAGGGCAAAGGCCACGAAGTACGCCATCTCCATTATACAAGCTCCCTCAAAGCCTTACTAACCGGCTGCTATAGTTCTCAGATGCCTCCCGGCTCCTATCCTTCTACCAACTCTGGCTCGACGACCTCTTCCCCAAAGCCAAGTTCCTCGATGCCCTCGGCATGGTCGAAAAGGCCGGTCACAAGAAACGGATCGTGATAGCGCGCAACGACTGGATCAACGAGGGCAAGCCCAAGGATCACATTGCAAATGAGGAAGAGGAGGAGGATCTATTTGGCGAGAACAATGCCTCACGGCCAGCGACCGCAGAACCCACCACCACCACAACGACGACTACGACGGAACTATCAAGAGAAAAGACACCACAACGGGATAACGATGTGCCGGATGACGACGACATCTATGATGCAACACCCCGGCAAACTCGTCACACTCTACCGATCCGCAACGAAGTCCCTGAAGAAGACGACCTCGAGGCCCTCATCGCCGAGGCTGAGGGTCAGGATGCAGCGAAAAAGTCAAAGCCTTCAGAGCCAGAAACAGACGGTGATGATCTAGACGCTCTTATTGCTGAAGCTGAGGGTCATGATCAAACACCAAAGAAGAATGGACCAGAGTCAAAGGGAGGAGATGATTTTGCGGACGAAGAGGCCGCGATGCAGGAGATGGATGGATTGTGGTGATACAGGCGACATAGAGCAATAGGCGTAAGGCGTTGAGATTTACCATGATGTTTAGTATCCATTACGAGTAATGAAAGAGCAGCATCGAGATACTCTATTTATCTATACAATCTCTACGCTCACATCATACATAGATTGGTTGACCAAGAGATGGTTCCACGTTTCCCATCTGGTTCCCCGTCAATAATTGGACTTCATGACAGCCTACGAACCACTCGACACGAAGCTGAGTTCTCGCCTTACTACGTTGTAAGGCGGTGCAAGTTAGGGGTAGCTGTCACCACCTACGTCAGTCAGTACATTATTGAGCTCAAGTGTTTGGAGCTGCAGCTTCATAGCTCCAAAACACCAATTCGAGTTCACAGCAACAAGATCGGCAGTCACATAGATCGCAAAAGGTGCACAGAAAGTAATTCGTCATCGCTCATAAGCGTGTCATTGTATTTGTTGTACAAGAGGCTCAACCCGTGGTTTTCCAGTCCCCCTGGGACATTTATATAGGTATCCTTGACGCCTTGCTCCGGGGTTTGACCAATACCCATACCCTCGAAAGATACAAAAACAAGAAAATTCATAACAGACTGTTGAGTCTTGTTTCCCCCCATACCGTTCCCAGACGTTGTTGTTTTATTATAGTAGGTAATAGAAGTCGGTTGCTCTGCAGGGAGCGAGTTCAAAGAACTGCACCGCTCTTTCGCCGTCTTTCTTGCTCCTTGACCCGGTTGGGTCAGACGAGCGTCATTAGTAGCTCCCGTGGCGGCAACCATTCTGCTCAGACACTGTGACAGCTTGCTGTCATCTCCGCGCGATCCATGCGATCCGCGCCACAAGGTCTTGACTTGTGCCTCACTTCCCTCGGAGATCAACCGCAATGCTGCCAACGTCGCATCCAAGTGAGGACGCGCCAGGTCGGAGCTGCTGGATAGAATCTTCCTAAGAGACTGGAGACACAAGGTCATGGACCTTGGGCTCGAGGGCGTGGTTCGCAGCGGAGAAGTCACAAGATGACAGAGGTTCCGAAGCGGACGTGGTTGCGTCGTCGACGAAGAACTGGCTAATGTCGAAGTCGTCGTAGATGTTGGACGAAGGAGAGGGGTAGTCGAGGAGGTAGTCCTCGCTGAGGTTTGAAGAGCAAGGAGAATCGAAGAGACCATTCTTGACGAGACTGTTTTCGAGGACGAATCGGTCAACGTCAGAGGAAGAGTCGTAAGAATCACCGAGGCTAAAAGCGACATCATCCGAAGCTGCTGGAGCCAGCCCGATGTTGGCGCCGTCAAGGTTAGCGACTTCTGGAACGCCCTTAGCATCTCCGCCGACATGTGACACTGCAGGTCGGAAGACAACATCTCAGCAGGATGTTGTGCCAGGTCGGGAGAGGTGCTAGGGGTCAGTTCACAGGTAGTCACATCCATAGACGGATCCTCCTTCACGGGGGTAGCGGCAGAGTCGGTTACCGGAGAAAGGCTTGGGGAGAGAGACGCAGGGTTGACAGTGGCGTGTGGGGGTGTCATGACATCGACCATGCCAGTGGCGTTCTGAGAGCCAAAGAGCTCTGGTGACAGGGTAACAGCGTTCTCTCGAAGGGAATCCAGGGGAGAGGAAGATCGAGTGACAATTCCATAGGTGCGTCGGTACTGGGCAAGCTCATTGGCGAGCAACATGTTGGTCCTCTGAAGCTCGCCAAGCTGGTTCTCGAGCTCCTTGTTCCTCTTCATGAGGGCTTCGGACTCGAGCCTCTTGCGTTCACGGGAAGACTGGGCGGCGCGGCGGTTACGGAGAACACGCTCGACACGACGCTGCTCCTTTTCATCTTCTGTCTTGGCCCGTTTCCTTGATGCAGTGTGAGGACCATGTTGCGACGTCATTGGTGTAAGTGGAGAGACATACCTAGGAGGGAGGTTTGTCTTGGGCTCAGGGAGGACCTGACCCCAGGACTTGCGCTTCTTGGTTGGCTTCTTGGTAGTTGAGTCTGATGGTGTTGAAGGCTCTTCCTTGATGGAGGCCATAGAGGGACTCTCTGCACCGGTAAACGACTTGGGTGTCATCATCTCCATTGGGTTCACAGTGGTAGCGTCAACAGGAGGTGTCGTAGCGTCGGTAAAGGACCCGGGGGTCATCATCTCTATGGGGTTGTTCATCGTAGTAGCGCCAAATGGTTCATATGTGGGCTGTTTGGTTTGGTTTGGTTGTGTCGGAATTAGAGCTGCTTGCATAGCGGGAACCAGTTCTCTTTATGTTGAGGACACGTCGAGAGTTTGGAGGCTTGGAGCTTGTGACATTTAGGTGCCTGAGGCAGCGTCCCCTGAGATTCCCCACCCCCTGAACGCTCGCTGTGGTCCCGATCGGGAAAGGCGGCGGCCGATACGTACCTTCTCGGTACCAGGCTGGCCGTCGTTACGAACAGGCTTTCAGGGGGCGCATCGGCATCGGCCCACCAGAAGCCACGCAGCAGGGCGCTGAGTCTTCTCCCCCACCGCTAGGCTTCAGGAGGGTGGCTCAACTGCAGGGGGCTGAGTCCATGGTCCGCGGGCGGGTCTGATTGGCGGGAGGCGGGCTGACACGCAACCTACCTGAGAGTCGGTGCCCACGGAGGGATCCACAGCCCGTTCGAGTTTCCAAAAAAAGGGGGCGATCAAATCGGAGGCCGTGAGACTTTGACTTGCGCACCCGCCTCTGGACGGAGCACACGGAGGCTCGAACGGCCCAGGAGCCCGCGGTGCACCGTCTTTCTTGGGGGCAAGACCATGTACGGAGCTTCTCGCTCCTTCTCCCTTGTTTCGAGCATGGTGCGGCGGGAGTATTGTTTGCCCAGAACAGTCCGTCCGGGTCCTTTCTTAGGTTCCTTCTGCTTCAGGATGGCTGGTGAGTGGCGCGAGTCTATGTCGTGATTGGTGGACCCGTGAGTTGATTGATAGCTACACTCGCTCGGTCGGCACGCGGGGAGGTATTGAATTGCCGTCGTCAGGCTCGTGTATGTGCTGTACATGTGCTGTACAGCTGTAGGCTGCCGAATGTTAATTTTAGGGGAGGCAACAATAAGCCCGGCTATCTACTCTACTCTATACGAGTCGTCGCGTCGTGTGTCGAGGTGTGGTGGTACAGGCCCTCATCATGGATCCATCCATCCATCCTGAGAACAGCACATCTTCCCCTCACTTTAACGTCGTGCCATGGCTTTTTGGAAATTCCAGGCACGAGAGGGACAGTTCAACTCAAAAAGCTGACCCAGTAATGGATCAGCATCCGATCAAAAGAAAATAATCCATATCTTTTGCCTCTTGCGGAAACACGCCTTGGAGCCATTTGCGCTCCAAGGCGTGTTTCGTCTGCACAATGACGAGATGGGCTCATCCAAGGAATACGTGCGAAAGAGGCAGAAGGAATGGCCTAGCACAGTGTGAGTCATCGCAGGCAACCGAATAAAATACGCCAGGCTGCACTGTATTTTCCTTCGTTGCGCAAGGCCTCACGGGCTGTAAGGTTTCCCGAATAGCGCTCGCAACAGTTGCTAGAGCCCGTCCGCCGCTCCACGGGACCACTCACTCCACCAAGACCCCAAGGGCCGCGCCAGACAAAGGGAGTCATCCACCAGCTCGATGCAGGGAAGCATCATCACTTTGAGTCAGACCAAAGGGAGATGACGCAGCCTGCCACCAGATAGATACCACTGAGCTACAAACGCCAGAGTTGTTGCAGCATCATGAGGAATCGAAACTAGCCTCCTGACGATTTCCAAGGGATCGGCTACCCATCAGGTCCGGACGCCGCAGTTCCAGGCAACCTCAGAGTTGCAAGCTTGTGAGGTATGTGACCAAAAGAAGCCGGACAGGTCCCGAAAGAGAAGGTGATGGGGATGGATGCATCAACGACGGAGGAGAGCGATCATCAAACTATCCCCAAGATACGACGTCGTAGCTCAACCAACTCTACTCGAGACGTCAAAACAAATCGCCATCATCTATTATCGCCTTGACCGGACGCAAATAGGTACTGTTGAGTTTCTGTGAGTGAGCGCCATGTACGCTTCGTAAGACTCGACTCGTCTCTTTCTCACTTACAGATCAGCGGCGTCTCACATGCTGATCTGACGCTGACTGGCGCAGCTCGAGTGTGGACCTCAAGTCTTCTGTCGTGTTCCAGGAAAAGAGCAAACACGGATAAGGGTGCATAGACCGTCCGGCCCTACCGGGTCCCATCCGACGCTCCAAAGCCCGCCTTTTTCTTCTTGCTGGCTCTAGAATCACTTTCCCTCCCTTGCTGAACCATAGTAATATCCACAAGAGACTCCATTTTCGCCATGATTTTGAGCTCTCGTAGTCTCGTCAAGTCCATAGCGGATCATTCTAAGTGGGCATTTTTGGATCATCTCTTGCCCTGAGAGCCCAGCCACAGCGGCCGCCAGCTCAGAATAGATCGTCAATACGACAGTAGATTTCCCTTTCCCATCAGCGTCTCAACAGCATTTTGAGTTCCAAGCTTGCGCAGGCACGCACGCAATTAACCCTTACAGAGAGCGTTGTGAGTTTAATTGATGATGATGGCATTGTCAAGGGGGGGACGTCAATGTCTCATCACATTCCACAACTGCATGTACCTGATGTGATTAAAGATTTTTCACCCTCAGGAAAAGAAACTATTGTTGCACAAGAAAGAAAAAACTCAGCTCCAAGCCTCCCAGCCTCAATTGTGATAGAGCCCGCCTCTTCGTCAAGCAGGCTATCGAGAGACGACGTCGTGTCTTGGCCCGCCCAGCCCAGTCCAGCTCATCACCGCCAATCCCCCTCCTCACCGGCTCCTCGGTCCCCTTCTCCTGCGTCGGATCACATCCCCGTTCCCTGGAATGCTGCGCTAGTCCCAGCCTGCTGCTTCCAGCGAAAAAAGAAAAAGCGGGCTGCCATGCCGTCGGGGAATCAATCTCCTTTTCGCTTCCCTTGGGGTTGGGAAAGCGGGCGGACGATCCCGTTACAGCGCGAAACGGGGAGAGAGGTAGAGAGAAGAGCCTGAGACACGGAAGGGAGAAACATGCCAAACTCAAACTTCGCAGGCACACTCAGGACTGAAACCCATTTGATGTCTCTTGTCTCACCGTAGATCTTGTCTCACTAGCCCTCACTTTACCGCCCATTTCAGGGATTAACTGACGGGATTGATTGATTGAATTCTCACCTAATCTCACTCACACACACACACAAACACGCAAGGAAACAAGATCCCTTTTCCAAAACGCCTCAAACTTCCCCTCCCTTCTCCCCTCAAGACCCTTCCGATCAACTCATCCCTCGCTCAGCTCGCCTCATGCCCCTAGCTCTCTTCTCGTGTAGATAGTTCCCCAGCCGGGCGCGATGCTACGTACGATAGTCTGACGATAGAGTTGCAAACCAACAAGAGTCTGGGCGCACACAGCACAGCACAGCACAAAAAAAAAAGGGGATTGTGGATTCTCCCATTCCAGAGCCTACCACTACCAACCCCTGGTCTGCTGCAATTTCACCCTTGTCAGAACTTGATTGATCCAATTGATCCTAAACTCGGGTTCCTGGGACCCCATTTTCAATCTCGTGGATCTCATAGTAATCTCATCTTATCTCCAGAAGCTATTCCCCCCTGTCATCCTCCGGAGCGGACGGCCCAGAATACGACGAAATAGAAGCAATAGAACAAGTTTACGAACCCACTGTAATAACAATAATTCCTTTCAAGCTCCGGTCATTCCCATATTAACAAAGTTCCCCCATCCAAATCTCCCGCGTCAGATAGACAATCAATCTCTCACTCAATTCTAAAACCTCGGCGTAAACTCGCTCACCACTCCCACAATCTCTGCCGTCACCCAGCCGCCTTGAAAGTCGGTCCGGTACGGCACCACCAGCTCCCCGTCGACAAACGACTGCCAAGGCCGCGCGTAGAAGGAGACGTAGCCCTGGATGGCCTCGTACCCCGGCTTCGGTTGCTCGTAGGACCAGACCCTGTTGGCCAGCAGCCTGCCATCAGGATCCTTCACCGAGTAGTGCGTTCGATGGCCCTTGAATCTGCACGGTGGGTTGTAGCCCGTAGGGGTGAGAGCGACCTTGAGGGATGACTTGGGAAGGTAATATTCTATATCAGTGTGTTAACGACCTGGATGGGATCAACTTTCTTGTCTTGAACGAACCTGGCGGTCGATACTTCTGGAGGACCCAGAAGCCGTCCGACGTTTCAGCAACCTCCATACCGTTGTATGTAACCCGAACATGTCTCTGTATCTTTTCTATTCGTGGAACCTCTGGAAAGTCGTCCACGTTCCTCTTTGGTCTAGGCGGAGGTGCCATTGGGCCCGGGACTCGCTGCCGTACACATCGTTGATACTGCTGGGGCAGTTCTGATTCTGGTTGCTTCCGCTTAAGTTGCCCCTGCTGGCGTTGTGGAGTTGAAGATGACCGTTTTGGTGTATCGGCATTTCGATCATCGCTCTCGTCCCGTCGCTCGGTTCGATCTGGTTGAGCAGGAGGCTTTGGTGTTGCACGTGGAAGATGGGCATTGCGAGTTGCTCTTGGATCGAGCAACTGCTGTCTTGGTGCCAAAGGTTCCTCGTGAGCGATGACAATTGGATTGTCACTGCTTGAGCCTTGTTTGTCGAGTTTGGACTGCCTCTGAACAAGAGATTGCCCAGAGGTCGCACCTATACTACGGGTATAGCTCAATGCGGCCCGGCCGAGTTGCTTCTGATGCTGAGCAGCACCAAGTTGACCGCCAGTTGTGCGGGTACCCCGAGCATTGTTCCCACTCCACCTTTCGAGAGACAACGACGCTTGCTGGACTCGAGGTTGCGGGCGAGTTGCGGTCTGAAGATATCCCGCATCTCGCACCATCGGCTGAGACTGTGGTCCTTTGTTCAGCTGCGTGTGTTGTTGTCGTTGTTGTTGAGTAGAGAGTTGTCTCGCGGTTGAGCCCGCACTTCGGTCACCGCCATCGACCTGCAACAGCTTTTGTTGAGCTGGAGACTGTCTCACAGTTGTATGGGTGCTGGAGACATTGTTCGGAACCTGTGGGTTGGGTTGTGGTTCTGTCTGAGCTGTTGCTTCATTGAAAGGCGCGGTCTGCCCATCTCTCGCGTCCCCTTGTAGCTGTTCGAGTTGAAGTTGCTGATCGAGGTGCTGTGGGAACTCGAAAGGCGCAAGGTAAGTCGCATACTGATAATAGTAGCTTTGGTCTTCCTGGTCTTCTTGGTCTTGCTGTTCCAGGAACGCCAGGTACTCTTCAAACTCCTGGTCGAGGTCCCTGGTCGATGTCTGCATCGTCGCGGTGTTTGTCGCAGCCTCGTGAACCCTTGCAACCTGAACAAGGAGAGGGGTTCGCATGCAAGAGACCAGACCGACAAAGAAGATGATGTTGGATGTTGGCAGACTTATAGAAGTATCACCAACTGCAGAACTTGAAAAAATCAGGCTCCCGTCTTGTTTAATAATCTCAATCTCTCATGATCTTCCCGTCCCCATGCCCCTTCAGCCATTCTCGTCGTCGCCCACCCACACACCCATCACACCTTGGTCGCCTTGTCTCTTCTCTCTTCCCTTTCCCGTCGGTCCGGGGTCGAATCTCCAAGCCTGATTGGTCGCCTGATTCTCCCAACTCCCCCGTCTCCCCAGAGAAGTCCGATATTAATCGGCCTTTGAACTGTAGCTGAAAAGCCGGGTATTTGGCGTAAACATGGGTGCTTCTCCAGGGTAATGTCTCGCCCTGGAACCAACACATTGGTACCGAGCGAGTTATTAGAACAATACCAAGCCTTTCGGTAATCTATCTAACCAAAGTAAATCTGATTCTGCTTTCTCGAAAAATACACACCAACAATGTCAATTCAGCTTCCATAGAATTCTCGATGTGCTCTACATTTTATTCCAATATCATTTCGTGTATTTTATTCCCCTCCTCCCCGGGCTCCCTCCAACTCCGTGCTCATTAACTGCCGTCGCCAAGACTGCGTGCCGTGTCTAAGTGCTGAGTGGCTGTGCCCCTTTCCAAGCCACACCTTTCTTCTTTCCGTGTGATTTTCCGTCCCGCCGTTGCGTCATTCGCCCACTCTCCCACATCCCTGAATGGGGAGGCAGTGAGTGGCGCCCCGCATCCGCGAGTCGTCCAACACACCCAAAGGCCGCTTCTAGGCTTTCGGCGCTTCCATGCCTGCCTGACACTCACATGACATCTACAGCCTCCTCCAACCTCGACAATCTCTTCAAAGAAGCAAAAACCTCTATCGCCACCGCATCTACCACTACATCCCCTGTCCTCCGCAAAAAACCGTAGTCATGTCGAACCGTCAGATGGCCCGCGACATGCAAGTCGAATTCCAAGCCCGCTTCCAAGCCAAGCAGGCCCGTCGCGAAGCCCAAAAGGCCGCCAAGCAGGACCCCATCCTCAAGAAGCAGATCCAGGATCTCCTCAAGAAGGGAGAGACACAGAAGGCCTACCAAAAGGCAAAGATGCTGCTCTCCAAGCAGGCCCTCGCCCAGCAGATGGACCAGATGGCCGACATGGCCGAGCTCTCGGCTGCCCAGATCCAGGCCAACAATGCCATGAACCGCATGACGCACATGATGGCTTCGTCGTCGCGGACCATGAACATGGCGCAGAAGAGCACAAACCCCGAAAAGGTGCGCATTTGCTTACTCGTATACGTTCTACGCGAAAAAGACTAACATGATTGTCCAGACCCTCGTCACCCTCGAGCAGTTCAAGCAGCAAAACGAAGAATACGCCATGTCCAACGGCATCTACCAAGACGCCATCACCCAATCCACATCCACCACAGTCGGCGAGGACGCTGTCCACGAGCTTCTCGGCAAGCTCGCCGACGATGCCGGTCTCGAGCTCAGCAAGGAGCTCAGCAAGGCAACACCCTCCATGGCCGAACCCCAACAGACCAACGAGCCCACCGCCGAGGAGGAGGATAAGCTGCAGCAGCGACTACGGGCTCTGCGCGCATAGATAAAGGCTATCTTTATTCGGCGAGATGTGGGGAATAAGAGCGATGCATGTGTTATGGTCAACGTCGGGGGTAGACGACAATCACTTTCTCTTGGTTACGGTTTGGCGTTGGGGGTTTGGGAGGCGACTTGATTTCATGTTTGCTTTGACATGACAGTGAGATCAACACATATATGTCGGCTCTGAGAAGCGTTCAATAGACATCAACACATATTTCTAGCATTTGCTTTTGTTTTATTCGTGAAACCAAATCGTCAAACATATCTATCGCCTACATCTTGATATAGACGACGCCGCCCATCATTTGAGCCAATGCATCATCATCACCGTAATACCAATGCCCAATGCCCAATGCCATGCCACGCCTACATGTAAAGACTAGCTACTGCCGTAATATCCCTCTTGATCATCTCTTGCGCCTGCTGCATCTTCTGATACAACTCTGGATCACCAACAATTCTCGCCGCGTTCTTCACCTCACGGCATGTCTCGTCCAGTCTCGTGATTGTTCGCACAATAGTTCCCTCCAGCACATCGGTCAAGCCAGTGATGTTCTTAAAGGTCATGCCCCTCGCCCATTCGTACACAACCTCCATGAGACCAAAACGTGGTCGTGAAACAAAGTCGTTGGAGTCGTCGGCAGACTGAATCACTTGCAGTCGCGTCTGCACATCATTGACCTTCTCCGAGATGGCGACAATGGTATCACGACCGCGCTCAAGATTACCAGTGAGTGAAGGCTCAATGTCCGTCTTTTCCTGGAACACAAACGCCGACAGAAGAGCGGCGATTTCGGCAGGCTCGTAGTCAGCGAGCACATTGTCAAGAATGAGCTCAGTGAGGACCAGCTCGTCTCCCGAGTGGATCTCACAAGCAACCTTGCCCTTGAGCTGGATACGAGTTGCCTCATCGATGAAGCCTAGCTCCTTCAATACCTGAACACGCTGCTCGTAATCAGGCAAAAGCTGGAGGTTCTGGTCTGACAGAGACTGCTTCAACTGGGAGATATGCTCCTTAATGAGCCACTCATCGTGACACATGGCAAACTGTAACATCTGTTAGAACTCAAAGACAGACCATGTCCGGAATTTGTGTTGACTTACATGCTTCAAGAAGTTTGGACACTTGGTCGCGGGCGAGTTTGATATCGTCTTGACCAAATCGACCCTCTTCTCCACAACCTCCTGCAATTGAAGCTGCTTGATCCGTGAAAGATCAAGCTCCTCCCATTTGTCACCCCATGAGCCACAGAGCTCCTGAAGGCGCTCCTTCGCTTGGTGATAGCCGTCACCGCCCTGGAAAATCTCTGGAAGAATACCCTTGGTTACCCATCTGGTGAGACACTCCACGTCACTCAGCGGAACATGAAGCGTCTTGGTTTGCATTCGCTTCTTGCTCTTGGGAAGCTCATGAAGGTATTTGGTGAAAGCGGGGATAAAGGGGAGCTGGTCGGTTGCGTCGCGTCGCTCTCGGAGGGACTTGATAGCACAGACGTGCAGTGTTGGATCCTCTGACGTGCCCTTGTTACTAATACCGTCCGCTAGGAGAATGCCAACAGAGCGAACACCATCCCAGTTGAACACGATGAGGCGGTTCTGGGAGAACATTCTGCGTCCTATCGGAATGACCAACATGCCCTTGTACAACTCGAACGTGAGCCGCTTGAAATCCTGGGCGGCCTGATGACACTCGTCCATTGAAACATCACAGATCTCGCAAGAGTCACGCTTGACCTTTGCTAAATCTGCTTGTGCCAGCTTGACATCCTTCTCATGCTCTGGAAGTAGCTGCTGTGTAGCATGCTCAGAGAAACTGCGCTTAATCATTTCCTCAATCTTCAAAGCTTCCACGCGGAGCAGGTTGAGGATCATATTGTAGGTAAGTCGAAACTGCGATCGCAGCTTCGAAGGCTCTCCCAGAATCATGTTGCGTAGATCTGCAACCGGAGGGGCGTCATCAAGTCCACCAGGGGGGACAATGATGACTGATCCAACAGTATCCAGACCACGACGGCCAGCTCGGCCAGCCATCTGTGTATACTCGCCAGGTAGCAGGTTTCGGAACGAGTGTCCGTCGTGCTTGCGGTATCCAGAAAAGACAACTGTTCGTGTAGGGAGGTTCAGACCCATAGCAAATGTTTCTGTAGCGAACAGCACCTTGACAAGTGTCTGTGCAAACAAGATCTCGACCAGCTCCTTAACAATGGGTAGGAGTCCACCATGGTGGACAGCAATACCTCGGCTTAGGAGCTCTCGCAGTCTGATAATCTGCGGTAGTTGTCTGTCTTCTGGCTTCAACCGAGCGACAGACTTTTCGATAATCATGTGAATATGACTCTTCTCTGTGGCGTTGCAAAAGTCCTGGTTGCTGAGAGCATCGGCATTCTCCTCGCAGCGCTTCTTGGAGAAGACAAAGATACACGCCGGGAGAAGGGTCTGCTTCTTGAGGAACTGAACAAGATGGACCCAAAGGTTCTTGTCTTGTGCAACTGATGTAAAACCACCAGCACGGCCTCCACGGCCCATGTGGCCGGGGGCATGGCTTGCTCGAGGAGGTCCTCCACGACCTCGTTGCTGATTGCCTCCTCTTTGCTGGCCCCCTCCTCTGCCACCTCTCTGGGGTCCTCCTCGCTGAGGACCGCCACGCTGGTTGCCTCGTTGGCTACCCCCTCGGGTTGCAACGGTCGTTTTAGCGGCCTCGGGCTTGTCCTTCCCTTGGATAGTATGATGTGCGTCCTTCCATCCCTTCTCGATAAACTTCTTCTCTGAATCCACGATCTTGTGAATGTTCTTTCCAGCCCAGAGGTAGTGCTCCAGGGGCACAGGCCTCTTTGGCGTAGAGATGACATATATGTCCTTCTGCTTTGTCCGTCCAACCCATGAGGCGAACTCATAGGTATTGGGCACCGTGGCTGATAGTAGAATGAGAGAGACATGCTCAGGCAGCATAATAATGACTTCTTCCCATACGACGCCACGTTCAAAGTCGTTGACATAGTGAACCTCGTCGAAAATGACAAACTCAACATCTCGGATCAAGTCAGCTCCTCGGTAGAGCATACTTCGCAGAATCTCCGTCGTCATGATCAGGCAACTAGCCTCGGGGTTGATCTGGACATCACCAGTGAGAATTCCCACCTCATCAAAGGTCTGTCGAAAGTCGCGGAACTTTTGGTTGCTCAGTGCCTTGATGGGAGAGGTATAGATGGCCTTTGTCATGTGCTTGGCTGCCAGGGCGATCGCGTACTCTGCCACCACCGTCTTGCCAGCTGAAGTGTGTGCGGCCACAAAGACGGAGTCACCATTCTCAAGATGGTAGACGGCCTCCTTTTGGAATATATCGAGCTCAAATGGCCATTCTCTCGCCATATCTGGAACGAGTTCTCTGAAGTTGGACATGTCGTGGTTGATATCGACCATGTGCGCCCACTCGCGTCCAGCCTTGCGGGCACTAGATGCTGCAAGGACGCCATGAGGCTCCAAGGCCGGGAACTCAACGGGCAGGATGCTGTCAATGTCGTCACCGTCTTCACCAGAGTCGGGTGTTAGATCTGGGGTAGCAGTTTCAGGAGAAGCGTCCTCGCTCGCATCAGGCAAAGCCTTGGCCTCCTCTGGATCCTCCTCAAGAACCTCCTTGATGGCATTCGCATCTTCTTCGTTGACGATCGTTTTCTTAGTAAAGTCGATGCCCCTGCCCATCCCAGGAGCTACCTCAAGCAGTCCACCTTCAGCACCTAGCTGGATCACCCTCTCCAATTTATTTCCAGAGCCACTAGACTTCGCAATGTCCCCAGAATGGATTTGATCTTCAAACGCTGCAGTAGCTTCAATGCCCTCGAGGCCACCAGGCGCAAAAGGGAAGAATCCAGCAGCGCCTCTCACAAATTCTGCACGGTTGGCAGGTTTTCGTAGCAAGCTGGTCGAATTCTTGGCGGTAGCGCTATTGGCAGGCACTGTGACGTTCCTGTAGCCTGTAACACGACCCTCCAATCCATGGCGTTGAAATCTAGTGAGAGTCCTGGTGTGCGGCGGTGCCACCTTGAACAGGGACGTGTAGTCAGCCTCAAAATCCCATCGTTGCTGTAGTCGGTTGAGCCATTCGGGCGAGAACTCTGGTGAGGGTGTGAGGAGAAGCTCCTCAAGGCTGCGCTTCAGCTCATCGGGTTCTTGGGTGCGAGGTTGGCGCTGGCTGGCGCCTTGTGGCTCTCCCTGAAGGAGGGCGTCTATACCAGCCATGCCCGTTGAGTTGACTGTAAGAGCGGGCAAGGTAGTGTAGGCAGCTCGGCGATTGTGTTACTGGATGTTGTAGAGATGTTGGAAGCTCTGGGTTGAAAGTGCCCCACCATTACGTTGTGATTCTGACATCCATTCCGATGCGGGACAGTCCACCACCCCTCGATGGATACATGACTACCCTATACCTACCCAAACACCAAATTCAGAAAAGAGTTTAGAAGAACCTGTTGAACCAGATTTTAGCAATTGAAGAGCCTGCGTGTGTGAATTATGGGCAGGGGTAGTTATAGCTTAATTTTACTGAACAATAAGATCGAAAACCATAAACGGCGAGCAGGGACGAACTCTCAGTTCAGCCTCATGCCTGGACCGAAATCGGCAGCCATGGGTCCTTAATTCAATCTCACAGCCTCACGCTATGAACCCATACAAGTAGATTTTAGATCATTAATAAGACGGGTGCCGTGCCCTGACTGTATACATGGCAACACGGAGTAAAATTACATTTCCTTTCCTTCCACATCTATCAAGAAGCGTCCAACAGTTACGCCAATTTGAACCAGCCCTTCCATCCAGCGTCTCAATCCCTTGAAAGGATGACGCTCAGCGCTTCTAACCCTTTCCCTCACTCGTCACATGAGCACGGGCGCCGTCAAGGGACGAATGCGCACATGGCTGAACCGGTTCCTGTCCCGTCTCTTATTCTCCTTTTTACAGTCGCAGCAACTTGGCAGCGTAGTCCTCGATCAGCTGCTCAGTGGGGAAGGCCATCTCCTCGAGCTTCTGGGCATAAGGAGTAGGGACCTCGGAACCAGTGACTCGCTGGGCGGGGGCGTCAAGGTAGTCGAAAGCGTACTCCATGGTCAGAGCAAGGATCTCGGATCCGACACCGAAGGCGGGGAATCCGGACTCGACGGACAGGAGACGGTGTGTCTTCTTGACGGACTGGATGATGGTCTCAACGTCGAGAGGCTTGATGGATCGCAGGTTGATGACCTCAACGTCGACACCGTACTTCTTCTTGAGGTTCTCGGCGGCAACGAGGGACTGGCCGACAGTGCGGGACAGGGAGACGATGGTCAGGTCCTTGCCAGATCGCTCAATCTTGGCCTTGCCGAAGGGGATGACGAAGTCGTCCTTCTGGGCAGCCTCGGACATGGGGAAGGCCTGGCCGTACATCAACTCGTTCTCGAGAACGACGACGGGGTTGGGGTCGCGGATGGCGGCCTTCATAAGACCCTTGGCATCCTCGGCGCTCCAGGGAGAGACGACCTTGAGGCCGGGAATGCTGCCGTACCAGGCAGAGTAGTCCTGGGAGTGCTGAGCACCGACGCCGGCAGCGAAGCCGTTGGGGCCACGGAAAGTGATGTTGCAGGGCTGGATACCACCGGACATGTAGAGGGTCTTAGCGGCGGAGTTGATGATCTGATCGATGGCTTGCATGGCGAAGTTGAAGGTCATGAACTCGCACTATATAACAAACATTGGTCAGACATGCGATTCAAGTATAGACGATTGGCAAAAGATACTCACCACAGGGTGAAGGCCGCTGAGGGCGGCACCAACAGCAAGACCACAGAAGCCAGACTCGGTGATGGGAGTGTCAATGACACGCTTGTCACCGAAGCGGTCCAGAAGACCCTTGGTCACCTTGTAAGCACCGTTGTACTGGGCGACCTCCTCGCCGAGGACGAAGACCTTGGGGTTGGACTCGAGCTCCTCAGCAAGAGCCTCATTGAGCGCATCTCGGACGGTGACCTCCTTGACACCGGAGCCGGAGCCCTCAGCATAAGATCGGGTCTGGGCAGATCCGAAGAGGACGGGCCTGGCGAGAGCAGCGCGCGCGGCGGCAGACTGGGCGAACGAGGTAGTGGCAGGAGCGCGAAGAGCCCGAGTCGAGGCAGCTAGGCGAGCTGCAGGTCGGAGGATGCGAGACATGATGAAGATGGTGGACTGTCAATTGACCCGGGTAGTCGTGGGGACGGAGGGCGGTCGACGGAAGTCGGAGGACGGAAACTTCAAGATCAAGAAGCTGCAGATGCCAAACTTCTCTTGGTTTCCCGGGTCGTCGACGTGGACGTGGGAATTGAGGGTGGTGATGAGCTTGAGGGTGGTGGTGCGAGGTGAACAACGTCGGGTTGAGAGAGGGAATTTCACCGAACGACGCTCTTTGCTGGCCAGCTTCCAGTTTTTTTTTGGGGCCGGTCGGTACGTATCGTACCGGAACTGCGAGGTACCCAGGTCCTCACCAAATTCTGGTGGCCCGAGAGGTACCCGACCGCAGGAATCCCCCGAGCAAACCTCCGTTAGCTCGGGGCAGCTTTATCCCTCTGCGGTCCCCGCCCTACAACGCCTTTGAGCCACCAAACGTGCGCCTCCCTATCAGTGGAATTGAGCGCTGTTATCGGCGAGGGACCTATCACAGCTCAGAGGGCTCCCTTGGCGACCCCGTCAACCAGTCTGTTGGGGGGATCCAGGGGAATTTTGGGGGACCATCCCCACTCACCACAAACAAAACCAAACCAAAAGGCAACAGAAAACGGTCAGGACCGGAGAAACGAGACACCGATGTTGGGTTCCTGATCATCTTCGTGGTGTGGACATGGTCCAATTCTCGCAGACTCTCACGATCATGACACCGGGACAGATATCATGTGATGTTTAACATTGGAATATTATTATTAAATACCAGTAATGCCCCTAACTCCTCTGCCTTTCTCAATTCCTTTATATCTGCGGCCGGCCCCCTTCATGAATGCATCATCAGCCAGCATGTGCTGCTTTTTCGACCCTCACAATTGTCTTTTCTCTTGAATTTTGTTTTGAAGCCCATCACTTTACTCAGCAGGCTTGCGGGCCACCATGAGGTACATGGGAGTGAAGAGGTGCTCCTTGGCACCGGCGACCAGGCAGTCGGCAGCCAGGGCGAGACTGTCGGCGGTCTTCTTGGTGCCGGGAGGAGCAAGTCGCAGAGTCTCGAGGAGACCAGCGAGGTTGTGGGCAATAGTTCGGCCCCAGGTGGTCATGCGGACAATGGTGAAGATATCGCCAACAGACTGGATGTAGCGGAGCTCGCCAGCCAGAGGCCAGTACCAAGGGAGGGGGTCAGGGCGGTCTGCCAGATCCTCGTGGTGCAGCATCTCAAAGCCAGAGTCGTGGATGGCGGCAATACCCTCAGAGATCTTGCACATGTTGGAGATACCATCACCCTGCTCGATACCCAGTCGGATCTCACGGTGGTGGAGGTTCTCGTTATCGTAGTCGTCGGTCATGAGCCACTCGTAAACACCAAAGACACCACCGGGCTTGAGGACACGGAAGATCTCGCTGTAGATGCCCTTGAGAGTAGGGGCGTGGACAGTGGCCTCAATAGCGTAGACGGCGTCAAAGCTGTTGTCAGGGAAAGACATTTGCTGTGAGTGAGTTAGCCAACGTTCGCTTCAAGATCCAACTAGGAACTGCATACCATGAAGTCACCCTTGACAAAGGTGAGCTGGTTGGACAGACCCTCCTTGTGAGCGTAATGGGTGGCACGCTCGATCTGGTAGTCGTTGTTGTTCAGACCGGTGATGTGAGCGCCGGTGAACTTGGCGATCTCGCGAGCGGGGCCACCAACACCGCAGCCGACATCAAGAACCTTCATACCTTCCTTGATGCCGATGTGGTGGGCGAGGTAGTGCTCATGACGGGCGATAGCCTGGTAGAAAGGCTCGCCAAGGGAGTATCGGCAGAAGTGGAAGGACTGGCCCCAGCCGTACTCGTATAGATCGGTCGCGAGGTTGTAGTAGCTGTCGGCCACATGTTAGCACAAAGTGGCGTGGGAGTAGCGGGCTAGAATGACACCGCCAAAGAGAGATAGAGAGGAAATCATGGGCATCACTCACTGTCGGGTCAAAGTGGCGTACTCAGCGGTACGGGCCTGAGTGTTATGTTAGTCCCCGCCATTCAGGAGAGGGGCAAAGTGGTTTCATACAGCGCGCTCTTCAGCAGTCTCGTTCTCAGCGGGCTTGTTGTCCCAGTGCTTGAAGTACTCGTCGACAGCGGCCTGCTTGGCAGAACCGCCCTTTCGGAACATGGCAGCGACACCACCTCGAGCCTGAGCAGAGGAGCCGTGCATGGCCTTGTTGAAGTCGGCATCGCGCTTGTGATCCTCGCGCTCGAGGTTGGAGGCGGTCGATGAAGCAACCATGTTGAATGTGAGGGAGAAAGGTTGAAGGTGAGGAGAATAAACAACAACAGCCGGCAAGCAAGAGAAAGATTAAAAAGGTTGAGAGGGCGATCAAAAGTCAATCAATTGAAAAAGCTCAGAGTTTGAAAGGGAACAGTGTTGGTTTTAAACGTCGACGGGCAACGCAGCGACGGCAATGTCGACAAATTTCAGGGCCCTCCCCTGAACTGGGCCATTCATCTGCATCCAATCTCAATCGCGAATTGAACAGCAACCGGGCGCTATACCGGATGTGGATTAGAGCCCCTGTCTATCGCTTGGGGGTGTCGGGGGCGTTTTTTGGTCTGGTCAACTGCAACGCACTCGAGGCACCTGCGTGCCTGTGATACATCCCCACAGCGTTTTGGCGGGCAAGAGCAGAGCTTGCACATGCTTCCTGTGCAAAGCAGGGTCGCTGATTCGGCGTCGCACCCACTGGAGGGCAGCCACCCCGGCACCCGAGTCGCTTGATTCCGGGGGCTCTGGGCGGTGAGGGTGCAGTTTGCAGAAGGAGCAAATCGGGCTCTGGATGCCAATTTGCGAGAGCCCCACGATACGAATACGAAAGCGCTTGCCTTAAACGAAAAAGACGACTGTGTGTTTCCTTCCTTGAACAACATCTCGGCATCAACTCGCCAAGCAACCTAGATTGACGATGGATCGTGGCGATGGTTCCCGGTTATGATAAATGAGATTCACTTATGCTCGACACTCTCACGATGAAACTCCTTTTATGACGAGTTGCGTCGTGTTGATCGATGTCTCCTGGGCTCGTTTTCGTACCTGGCATTTAATCTAGCAGATTGGACGGATATATCCACTTGAGTGCCAACGTAGTGCAACTCCGGATCTACAAGGTATGATCCGTCTGGAGTAACCAGAAGATGATGTTGACGCCTTGAATCACGTGTCCAATACTTTCCGTCTCAAACGGCCTGTCTCTCCGTTATGTTGGTTTCAAGATACAATCCCGGAGATGACGCGGAGATGGACAAAAAAGATTATTAAGGAATGAGGTTGAATGAGCCAATTCATCGGGAACAAGGTTCAGTTGGGCTTCCGTTGCTGCTTCCTTTTCCGGGCATTGGGAGGAAATGCCGAGGCTTATCGATAAGGTAAGCGCCCCTCAGCCCAATGGCGGCCAACTCCGGCTCTGCAGCTGCATGCCTGAGGTCATTGTTGGGCTTACATAAGGTGGCGGGTGACTGAATTTCTCAAGTCCTGCCCTGCGCGCCGCAACTCCAAAAGAACCCCGGCGCCCCATCACGATAATCACCCGGCCGCCTTTGCGCTTTCATCACTCCACCTATTCGCGATGCCGCCTCAGATCAAGCAGGACCTCAACCGCTCAGGATGGGAGTCGACCGACTTCCCGTCTGTCTGCGAGACGTGTCTGCCCGAGAATCCCTACGTCAAGATGATCAAGGAAGACTACGGTGCGGAATGCAAGTTGGTAAGTAAGACCATATTGTTTTCTCGCGTTTTCGCGTAGACGCAATGCTAACTCGTCTTGAACCAGTGCACCAGGCCCTTTACCGTCTTTGCGTGGAGCGCCACCCGCGCCCATGGCCGTAAGAAGAGAACAAACATCTGCCTGACCTGCGCGCGACTCAAGAACTGCTGTCAATGCTGCATGCTCGATCTTTCGTTCGGTCTTCCAATTGTCGTACGAGATGCCGCCCTCAAGATGGTCGCCCCGGGGCCGCAGTCCGATATCAACAGAGAATACTTTGCCCAGAACAACGAGAAGCTTATTGAGGAGGGCAAGGCTGGAACAGAAGAGTACGAGAAGACGGACGAGAAGGCGCGCGAGTTGCTGCGCCGACTTGCCAACAGCAAGCCCTACTTCCGAAAAGGCAAGACTATTGAGGATGCTGGCGAGGGTTCAAAGGGTGGAAACGCAGCTGTCGGCGCTGGCGTCGGCGGACCTGGACCGATTCGAACACGAGATACAAAGGCAGCCATTGCCGCAGGAGCAAAGACCAGCGTTAAGGGTCGCCAGGTCTTCCCCAGCGCTGCCCAGTTGCCCCCGAGCTCGCGCGATTGGCAGCCCCCTGCCGACAAGAACGTCATGTCACTCTTTGTGACCAGTATCGAAGACGACCTGCCCGAGTACAAGCTACGGGAGTTTTTCAAGGTCCACGGAAAGATCAAGAGCTTGGTGTGCTCACACATGTCACACTGCGCGTTTGTCAACTACGAGACTCGAGAGGCGGCGGAGAAGGCGGCGGAAGCCTGCCAAGGAAGAGCCGTTATTGCAGGATGTCCACTAAGGGTACGATGGGGACAGCCCAAGGCCATTGGTACTATGGACAAGGAACAGAGAGCCCAGATGTTGAAAGATGCTAAGCAGCGTCAGGCTGGAGGTCAAGGCCAGCGGGCGATCGAGGGTGGCAGAGGCGCTGGACCCAGGCCAGCCGCGCTGCCTGCACCAGTGGCAGCGCCCCCTGGAGCATCTGATACGCCCGCATACGCCTCTCTAACCGGAGATTAAGCAACGAGTACACGTCTGTTTTGCCAGCGGTTGAAGGGTAGAGTTGTATGCTTTCGGTGTTTGGCGTTTTGGAAAACGGACACAATGCAAGGACGGGCTTCATTAGCGAAACGGACAACTGAACATGGTGAATTTGGGGACACAAGAAGATGAAGGTTCCGATTCAATTCGATTCAAAACGAGATAGAGAGATGATGATCATTTTGGGCATTATTCTTGAGGGTATCATGACAGTAATGTTACAAGATTGTACAATTGGAGACACTCCTCTTATTTTTATCGACCACCACCGCCGCAGCAGCCACCTCCCGTCGTGTTACCCTTTCCGGCCGTAAGGATAGACTCGTTGTCTCCTCGCTCCGTGTGCTCATGTATCCGTAGCTCTGAGGCCATTGTTAGCATTATCACTTCTACCCGTGCCTGGCGCATAACGGCGGCAGATCTGACTTACTGAATGTATCCTTTCCCTCCTCTATCCTCTTGCCCTGCACCACATTCTCGCGAAGAACCTTGGCAACCTCCTCGGCGTGCTGGATGGCGGCCGAGGCGCCGGAGGGATCGATCGAGGCCTTTTGGCGGAACTCGTTGCGGATTTGAAGCTGTGCGGCCGAGAGAATGTTTGTGTCGCCTGGATGAAGAATTGTTAGTATGGTTGAATAAGGGTTATACAATCGTTGACTATATAGTTGGATCTTGCTTGTCATAAAGCCTTGCGTACCTTGGAAGGCGATCCGCGCGGCGCGCATTAGGTGTCGGTAAGCATTGAGGGCAGGGACGGTTGCCATGATGACGAGGTGAACAAGGGCTCAATAACGGCTCTGTCCAAACGAGTGAGAGGCTTGTCGTAATTCGTTGTTGTCGGCTCAAGATTCGAGTTGAAGGCGGCGATAAATCGGAAGAGAAAAAAGAAGCCATCCATTTGTCCCGAGACATGGAAATCCACGGCTTTGGTTGGTCAGCGAGATTCTTAGATCCCGCGGCCACTGACTTACAGTGGGCTGCATGGGGCCTAAGAAACCAGACACAAGTATAGGCATTATTGTATTATTACTTTAGATATATAGTATTAATAGAATAATAAAATTCTAAAAATAATTTAAAAGGGATTTATTAAGTTCTATTTATTATAATTATAATTCTATTTTAATTATCTTTCTACATCTTAGGTAAATATTTCTTCATGAAGTCGGGAGTATTTCCTTTTGGCGTCTCATTTTCCCCCTGGACGCCGTGGGCTGGTGTCTGATAACGCTATCTCACAGCGGGGACCAGGCATGATGCCCGCTATAACTGCCCTCGATTTAGCGCTGTTCCCACTGAAGCGGCATGCCCCTCACCCCACCAAACCATTCATGGTGGGGGAATTCGACATGTGCGCTTAGAGAAAAAAAAGTTCACCACTAAAAAAATCGGGAATTTTCTCTTCTTCTTCAACGTCGACATCCACCAAATCACACAACCATGGCTTCCGTGGCTACCGTGACCCTTCCACTCCCCGCCCTCCCTAGCGGATGGACCGCAGACAAGGACTTCAAGGCCATCGGCCAACTGTCCGAGGCCACCCAACGCAGCATCGAGCCCGTTGGACCTCACTTCCTTGCCCACGCCCGACGAGCCCGTCACAAGCGCACCTTTTCCGAGGATGACCGTATCCAAGCCCAAGAGAGCGCCAAGAAGGTCGAGGACGGCGATGAGAGCGACGAGAGCGAGCCTGAGGACCCCATGATGCTTCAGCGTGAGGCCAAGGATTGGAAGGTTTGTGAATCACAACCCCCGGGCTGTTTTGATCGATCAAACTAACACCTCTACAGACCCAGGACCACTACAAGATTCTCGGCCTTTCCAAGTACCGATACAAGGCCACCGAGGACCAGATCAAGAAGGCCCACCGCAAGAAGGTCCTCAAGCACCACCCCGATAAGAAGGCCGCCCACGGCGGCGAGGACGACGATCAGTTCTTCAAGTGTATCCAGAAGGCCACCGATGTCCTCCTCGACCCCGTCAAGCGCCGCCAGTTCGACTCGGTCGACGAGGAGGCCGACGTCGAACCCCCCACCAAGAAGCAGATCCAGAAGGGCGACTACTACAAGCTCTGGAGCAAGGTCTTCAAGTCCGAGGCCCGCTTCTCCAAGACACACCCCGTTCCCACCTTTGGCGACGCCAACGCCACCAAGGAGCAGGTCGAGGATTTCTACAACTTCTGGTACAACTTTGACAGCTGGAGAACTTTCGAGTACCTTGACGAGGATGTCCCCGATGACAACGAGAACCGTGACCAGAAGCGTCACATGGAGCGCAAGAACGCCAACTCGCGCAAGAAGAAGAAGGCCGAGGACAACGCCCGTCTCCGCAAGCTTCTCGACGACGCCTCAGCTGGCGATGAGCGTATCAAGCGATTCCGCCAGGAGGCCAACGCCGCCAAGAACAAGAAGCGTCTTGAACGTGAGGCCGCTGAGAAGAAGGCCAAGGAGGATGCCCAGGCCGCCAAGGAGGCAGCAGAGAAGGCCGCTAAGGAGGCCGAGGTTGCGGCCAAGGCTGACCGTGAGACTGCTAAGAAGGCCAAGGAGGCTGCCAAGAACGCTGTCAAGAAGAACAAGCGTGTGCTCAAGGGCTCCGTCAAGGATGCCAACTACTTTGCCTCTGGCGAACCCAGTCCTGCTGATATCGACAACGTCCTGGGCGATGTCGAGACCATCCAGGGCAAGATTGATCCTGATGAGATTGCTGCTCTGGCTGGCAAGCTCAACGGTCTCAAGGTTGCTGACGAGATCAAGAGCGTGTGGAGCGGAGAGGTCAAGAGGCTGGTTGAGGCTGGCAAGCTCAAGGATGGTGATATCAAGGTCCTGGCTTGATTGATGTAACTTTGGTACATGGTGTGTATGTTGGGATGATGGTTCCTAGATAAAATAGATACGATGATATGGCCCCTAGATTAAATACAACGAGTTGGATATGCTCAAATTGCTATCCAACCGTTACCCCTTTCAAAACTTGGCTAAATCTATGGTGATGATTGCATAACGGGGGTATCATCTAACCTCTTGTCAATTCCTCTAGGTAGAGAGAGTTATATGCCAAAAGTAGAGATGTCATGTCATTGATGAATTTCCATGCTTTCAACCACACAAAAAGTATGGTGATCTTCATTTCCTGAGAGGAGGTGCAACTCCACGAGTTCATGTACAGTAAAGAGTAGAGAACCAGATCCCCCAACCCAACACCAGAGCAGAGATAAAACTAAGAGCAGAGTAGAATAGGTAGCTCATAATGTCCAAACGCCTTGTATGCCCAATAACCTTGATCCCAGCTGTATGCATATGCCTCTTGTTTTACAGACCATAACCCTCGTGACCTTTATGCCTCTCTATCCAAAGACTGTCCCAACACCATCTCATAATAAATTCCCTTCTTCGCAACTAACTCCTCATGTTTTCCCCTTTCAACAATCTTCCCGCCAGAAAATACAGCAATCACATCTGCATCTCTGATGGTGCTCAGACGATGCGCAACAGCAACTGTTGTTCTTCCCTCTGCTGCCCTGTCCAGAGCCTCCTTGACCACCTTCTCCGACTCCGTGTCCAACGCGCTCGTCGCCTCATCGAGGAGAAGGAGGCGTGGTTTGCGGATAAGAGCTCGTGCTATAGCAATTCGTTGACGTTGTCCGCCGGAAAGGGAGAGGCCTTGGTTACCGCAAGGCGTGTGTAGACCTTCAGGGAGGGAAGAGACAAAGTCGTAGACGTTAGCTTGCTTGCAAGCGGAAATGATCTCTTCGTCTGATGGGACGCCTTCCTCGATGCCGAGGGAGATGTTGTCTCTGATGGAACCTTGATACAGAACCGGTTCTTGCTGGACGAGGGCAATGTCTCGACGATGGAGACGTCGATCCTTGGTCTTGATATCTTGACCATCTGCACTGATCAAACCTGATTTAGGGTCGTAGAATCTCTCAAGCAGCGCAATCATGGTTGATTTGCCACAACCAGAAGCACCGACAAGAGCCACCATCTTGCCAGACTCAATACCAATGTCAATACCCCGAAGAACTTGTAGCTTGGGACGGCGAGGATAGGCAAAGTCAATCTCTTCACAAGAAACCTCAAGCCCCTTTTCAGAAGCTCCCTTCTCGTTCAGAGAAACATCAGGGCCGTTGTCCTCATTATCATGGAGGATCTTCTGGCGTCGGAGTTGGAAGATGTAGTTGATCGAGGTTCTTGCCTTTGTGATGCTGGTGCTGTACTGGAACATCATAGCAGCGGCTTCTCCGGAGAAGATGACGGCGATGAAGATGACGTAGAACTGGTCGGTCGAGTATTCACCGGTTGAGACGAGACGTCCGCCGTACCTATTGTCTGTCAGCACCACGATCTTTGCAAAGATGTAACGGATTGCTTACCAGAAACCTAGAGCCATAGCCAGGAAAGAAGCAGACTGACTAAAGGCGTAAAAGAGCATCTTCCATCCCAAGCTACCAATAGCCTCTCTCGCAAGTCCCTCTAGAGCACCATTATATCTCTCAATGATGGCTCTCTCCAATGCTAGTGACGAGACAGTTCGAATACCAAGTACCGCTTCCGAAGCTAAGCTGCTACTCTTTGCAAACCGATCAGCTGTATCATCGTCGAACTTGTACTCGAGACGAATCCGCACGTAACCCGCGCCAACGAGCACCGGCAAAGCACCAAGTGTCAGGACGAGACCGAGTTTCCAACCATAGGCAACGGCGAGGATAGCACTCGATAAGACGGTGACTAGGTTGATTAGAATGAGCGCCACGTTGATCGACAACAGTTCCTGGAGATTCGTAGGCTCAGCTGCCAACCGCGAGACGAGAGCGCCTGTTCCACGGTTGGGGTCGTCGAAGAAAGTCATGTCTTGCCGAAGGGTGTTGTCAAAGAGCTCCCCACGATAAACTGCCATGATGTGCTACAAGTTCAGTTAGTCCCAATATTTCACTATTAGCTCGGGTGAAATAAAGACTTACTTGACCAACTTCATTGCTAACCCAACCAGCAGCAGCGTAAACAACGAGATTCCCAAGGGCAACAACAAAGAACATGAGAGCGAAAAAGTTGGCCTTGCTAACGTCTTTCGTCTCAAACGCCGTCATGGTCTTCGAAAAGAGAATGGCCAATGAAGGATAAGTGGCACCTGAGATGGCTCAAGTTAGTTTTACATGATTCAGCATAAAAGGGGTCGACTTACCTCCGAACAAAGCAACTATAATCAGGATGAACCCATGAATCCACAAGGGCCTCTGCTCCTTCACAACCAAGGAGAGACCCTTCAAGAGCCCATAATTGATCTCGTCCTTGTCGGTGATATCTGCTGTGGCATGTGCCGAGGCACGAGACAGGACTGGGTCGAGGCCAGCAACAGGCTCATCCTTTTCCGTCTCGTCATCTTCATCCGAAGAGGAACCCTTTCCAAGATCTTGTAGACGGACAAGTCGTGAGTAGGTTCCTCCCATGTCAATAAGTTCCTTGTGTGAGCCTTGCTCGATAGTATCACCCTTGGCCATGACAATGATATTGTCAGCATCTCTAATAGTAGAGAGCCTGTGGGCAATGACGATCATAGTTCGACCCTTGGCAACGTTGTTCAAGGCCTGCTGTACGATCTTCTCTGCGTTGGGGTCGAGGGCACTAGTGGCCTCGTCGAGCATCAGGACTTTGGGGTTGGAAATGATGCTTCGAGCAATCACCACACGCTGCTTCTGTCCACCAGACAAAGACGCACCACGCTCACCAATCCAGGTATCATAGCCCTGTCCAAGAGTCAGTAATGGTCCTTGAAACGATCGATTTCTACTGACATTGGGTAAAGTCTCAATAAAGTCATGGGCGTAGGCCGACTGGCAAGCCTCAATGACCATTGTGCGCTTCTGGTCTTCTGGTAGTTCAACCATGTTCGTACCTGTGAGACCATCCACGATATTCTGGTAGATAGTTCCGCTAAACAGAGTTGGTTCCTAGTAGATACTGTTAGTCAAATACCTCTACCCCTCGATACTGGTGTCCATACCTGTTGCACCATCCTGATATTGGTCCTTAGCCATTGCAGGTTCAAATTCTCGATCGGATGACCGTCAAGAGTAATTGAGCCACCGCTCGGCATGTACCATCTCTCCAAGAGACCAAAAATTGTGCTCTTCCCTGACCCGCTCGCTCCAACAAGAG
Organism: Fusarium sp. NRRL 66088; assembly: GCA_013186415.1. Taxonomy (NCBI): domain Eukaryota; kingdom Fungi; phylum Ascomycota; class Sordariomycetes; order Hypocreales; family Nectriaceae; genus Fusarium; species Fusarium sp. NRRL 66088. Next base: position 14,485 of record JABCKD010001180.1, on the reverse strand, counting down.
CAGTAGTCTTATCCGCAGGGATGTCGAGGTCTAAGCCATGAAGGATAGTCACACCAGACCGGGAAGGGTAGGCAAAGCGAACATGGCGAAACTGGATGTCGCCTTTGAAGTCGGGAATTTGTTCTCCTTCCTGAGATAGAGCGTCTATCTGCGACTTGCGGTCAATCATCTGGAACATCTCCTGCGCAGCGGCAGTTGCCTTGGAGAGAGCGACCGTCTGGGGAGCGATCTGAGTGAGGGCCGTAGCAGCGACGAGGACCGCAAAGATGACGCTGTATATCAAGGCTTGTAAGCAGATTGTGTCCAAGTGACAGATGTAGTCAGTACTCACGTTACAACCGTTCCAGCCTCGGTAATCTCTCCGTTCGAGTACATCCTCATTCCCTGCCAGAATGCCAACCCGTAGCCAGAGAAGATGCAGAAGAACTCTGTTGGGAAGAGAATGATGTAAACCAGGGACTTCTTGCGGCCAACTCTCCTTGCTTCTTCCATGATTGACGTGAACCGTTTTGACAACTTGGGAAAAGCCCAGAAAGCATGAGCCGTACGAATAGTCGAGAAAGCCTCTTCAGCCAAGGAACTCGACCTCGAATAAATGTCAAACATGGTGTACTCGTAACCGATATCGACAACAACGGCGGCAATCGTGACGATGATATTGACAGGGACGATGGCGATGACAATCAGTGTCAGCTTCCACTGTACAGCGAAAGCGACAATGAAAGCCGTGACAAAGGTTGACATGCCAGCAATGGTCAGACCAAATTTCTCAGAGATGCCCTGGTTGATCAGGTTGCCATTGGTTGTGATTTGACCAGGGACAGATGAGGCGGGAGAGTCGAAGAAGGCAACCTCTTGACGGAGTGTGCTCTTGACAAAGTCGACTCGAAGGGCCTTTGTGGTTCTGATGGCAGCGATAGAGACGAGCATCTACAGTAGGGTACTCTGATTAGAGGGAATCACATAGTGATAGAAGTACTTACTGTCCATATATAAGTCAAGACAAACCTCCCAATGAACAGATAGACAAAGTATAGACTGGGATTGTCAGTTATTGACATATCTGAAAGGACGAATGAGAGTCGCCTCGTACCTATACTTGGCAATCTCCTTTCGATAACCAGCAGGAGATAGTTCTCCAGAGACAAAATCGTTGAAAACGTTGATAAACTTGCCAAATACAATATCCATAATAGGTAGCAACGTTCCTGCGCAGATCATAGCAACAAAGGCGACCGCGTTAAGGATCCATCCCAATCGATCGTTGTAGGTGAAGATGCGCTAACACCTGATCAGCACTTCAAAGCTAGTGGTTAGTTAGACACGCAAAGACTCACCAAGTAATACTTGAAGCTCGTATCCTTGTTTTCATCTTTGGCATCTCCTCCTCCCTTATCGCCATCACCATTGATAGCTACACTCGTCGTCTCTTGCTGTTGACTAGCCGAGCCACAGGTAGAATCACCCAGCTGGGCCTCCTGAACCTCATTCTTCTGCTGCTGCTCAGCCATCATCACGACAACCAAACAGGCAGCAAGAAACTAAAGAGAGCAGCAGAAAAGACAAGGGCAGTACGGAGTAGCAGCAAAGGACATTATTTTAAAATAAGCTTGCTTCTTGGCATTTTCCATCTGTCGCAGTCCGCAAAACCCGGGGAATACGGTACAGCCAATAAAGTCGATGCATCATCACATTCTCGGCCCACGAGGGGGGCAAACAAAAGCAACTGTAATTTCCAGGACGATCATTTCAGCCGCTGAGCCAAATTCAACGTTCCCCAAGTCCTAGCTATTTGCGAGTCCTAGATGAGAGCGAGCATACGTATTCATCGTTTAAGAAGGGGGCATGATAACGGTTGATGAAACAGAAACAACGGGGATATTTGTTGGGAATATTAAGACGAACCGACATAACGTGACATGACATCTCAAAGAGCAGGAGACGGAGATTCACATTCTTTCCCAGTTGCGGACTGGAAGGATTGATGAAGGGTGAGAGTAGGATATGGTAAGCCTCTTGTGACAGATAATTGGCATGAAGATTTTATTCCATAGTTTATAAAATAACTGAGGATTGCTTTATAAGCTGATATAATTATAGGCGCATTCTTTTCATAAGCTCTTCGGATCGAATGAAAGTGACCAACAGCCACACCCACCACCCAAAAACTAAACCGATCGCCACATGAATCGGAGCTTTCAGCCACACTTTGACTCTTCCGGAGCATCAAACACTCCCGGTTCGGTCTCCGCGGCGCCCGGACTACTTCCTCGAATTCAATCCTTTGGATTAAAGTAGCCCTCAAGCTTTCTGCGTCGTCAGCAATTTTCATAGAATCCTGCTTTTTATGAATGAATGAATCATTGAAAAGCTAAGTCATTTCTCTTTTCAAATCATCAAACCCACCCATTCTTTTTAGGTTGTGCCAAATCGAGAACCCCCCCTCCTCCTTCAGCTATTTGGTGCATATCGACGTATGGATCAGCCCAAGGTTGGCTCGACAGCCGGGCCCGCGGGTCCCGATGATACTGCACGACGAGCGGTAAGTCACTGATTTGATTTTAGCCAAAAAAGTCTTTTGATGGGCCTCATGTGTGGTGCTCTCCCTGCGCTGATGTACATGCAAGTCTTCCTGGGTGGCCTTGCTCGTGTAAATGGGGAGACGTGCAGACAGTCACTCGTGGGGAACAAGCCGGTTACTATCATGAATCAAATGCTGACTGTATCCTCTATGGGGTAAACAGTGTGATCAATGTCGTATGAGAAAGGTGAGCATTACCTAGACATATATGCTGCTTCGTTAGAGAGGTGGCGTAGAATCACACAACCAGATGGAATAACACAAATTTCACGTAATAGATCCGCTGCGATAAAGACTGGCCTTGTTCCAACTGCCGCATCGCCAAGCGGTCCTGTACATCTACCGGCGTTGGCCAGAGAGTTAAGGAGCCTCGGCAACGAGTCCTGATCTCATCCCAATAGTTGGTTTCCCCCATACATCCTCCACTCATGGCTGTATACCCCACGAAGCATCACCCCATACCCGTACCAGGACCAACCAGACGGTACCAGTTACTGACCCAAGGCTTGGGTGCCCTGTAGTGAACGCAAGATCGACCAGATCGAGACTCGTCTCGGCAGCATCGAGACTATCCTCCGGGATCTAGCACAGCGTCCCGTTTCCACCCCCGCAAGCAACATCCAGTTCCCTGCAACTCCTCAGCAATCCTCTGTACAGCCTGGTACAACTACCGCCTCCACTGTGGGCTTCGAAAGCTCTGACGATGAGTCCGCATTTGGCGGTGACTCGGTTATTGCCCAGCAGACCAACTTTGCTAGCGAGTTCCTTGAGCACGCCGTTGAGCGTACCTCGCTGCAAGATGTCAGTCCCAAGATGTGGGAGGCTCTCACCAACTTGAGGCAGTTGGCGGAGCTTCAGAACCGACAGTCCATTAGCCATGGTCCTCGCTTCCCACTCCAACAGCCGATCCCACAGGGCGGCCTAGCCCAGCTTCGGATGCCACCAATGGACGTTGTAGTCTCTCTTCTCAAACGCATTAGAGGTATACCCACCAACCTCTCCTAACACTACGCCTTCTACTAACACACCAACCCAGCATCTCCACCGGGTCTCTTTACCTTTGTCTGCTATTTCGTGGGCATCAGTGACTTTTCCAACCTTTGTCGTATGGTATACTTCCCCACTGACGACTTTTCCGATTCCGCCTTCATCATTGTCAACGCTGGTCTCTATTACTTGTTCCTGGAGCAACACACGTTGACCGATAATGAGGTCGTCAAGGAAGAGTTCCTCTCGTACCTTCACACATGTCGAGTCAATCTTGAGACTTCCCTGGCAAACGTGTCGCTCTTCATGTCATCCAAGGTCGAAACGGTTCAAGCTCTCTTATTAGGCGTAAGTTGAAGCACTACAGGTTGGGCACATCTCAGACATACTGACTAGGCAACAGACTCTATATGCCATCGATGTATGCAGGCCGTCTGTGGCCTGGCATCTTAATAGTGCTGCTGCCCAACTATGTCTCACAGCTGGTTTCCACCGAAAGGAGCACTCGGAACGGGATCCAGAAGGATCCAGTGTCAAGGGCATCTTGTTCTGGTATATCTACACAACGGACAAGGCATTGGGTATACGGCTAGGCCGCGCCCCTGTAATCCAGGACTGGGATATTGATATCCCCCGCACCTTCAACTTCGAGGGCATTCTCAGTCTGGAGACCAAGGCCATTGCCACCATGTGGCTTAAAGCCGCAACACTTCAGGGTCGAGTATATGAGCAATTGTATGCTCCTACCACATGACTCCCCATCCCAGGCTACGACTGACCATGAGGTAGATTCTGCCCAGCAGCATTAGCACAACCACAGTCAGTCATAATCGAAAGAGCCCGGCTATTAGCAACCGAGTGTCGTCAGGTAGTGGCGGAAGCGACTGAAAGCCGAGACCTAGCCATCGCCTCGCTGGAAAAGATAGGGGCGTCACCTCTTGTCGATGTTCACGTCAAGGGCGATGAGGTACAACTACTTTCAACCATGACGCTCATCTATCGAGCGATCCCCGCCCCAGAAGGCTCTATCAGCCGGTTCTGCGACGAATGCGTCGACAGTGCGCGACGGGCAGTACACAAACACCTAGCGTGTATGGAAATGGTGCGAAAGGACCCAAATGCCAAGACCATTTATGTCCATTGGTATGTTCTAACTGACTATGGCTCGTTCCCCGTTGGATCTGGCTGACATCTATTGCAGGAACTTGGTGTTGACTCCATTTGCTCCCTTCTTTGTCCTCTTCTGCTATGTCATTGAGACCCTATCAGCAGAGGATCTTGACTTGTTAAACAAGTTTACCGCATCTATCGCGGAGGCTGTCGACTCGTCCGAGACTATGACGAAGCTATTCCGACTCTGTCATGTCATGAGCAATGTGGCAGCGCTATATGTCGAGGCCAAGTCACAACAGCAGGAAGACCAGGCAATGGTACCCATCGGAGATGAGTTCGAGGTGTACCTGAGTCAGCTCGGTTTCATGCCCACAGGGGATCAACAGGCTATGAATGCCGCGAACGATCCCAATGCAGTGTTTCCCGAAGGCTCGCAGGTTGCGCAAATGGCGGACTGGATGTCGGGAAGCCGGAACCTGCTTGGTTTGTTGGAAGAGGATATAAACCAGATAGGTGGGCCTCAGTGGCCTGGGCAATTGTGAAGAGCAAGCTCAAGCGAAATAGAAGGCTCTCAACTCTCATATCCGCTGGTCGTGACGATAGTCCATAACTGTTCGTGTTGGTGAAGTATTCGTGAATAGGGAATGGCTTAATCCGTAGGGAATCTGGGGTCGTAGACTTCGTAGCCCTCATCTTCGGTATCGCTTTCTGCAGACAGATTCTTCTGAAGACCCGGGTTTACCGGAGCAGGCTCAAGGACGTTGGTTGGCTTGGGCTTTTCAACTGTCGTTCCTGATGCACTGCCCTCAACCTTGGTGAAGGCACTCTTAAAGCCACTCTTCTTGAAACCGCCCTTCTTAAAACCTCCTCCACCCCCACCGCTGCTGCTGCTAGCTCCTTCTTGACCGGGGAGTTTGATGCTGACAAGACCGTCTGCCTTGGCCTCGGCCTTGCGTGCACGTGAACCCGCGTTTGGATCACGCACCATAGCCTTCATGTCCTTGAGTCGCTGCTTGTGGCTGTGGTCATAGCTACTAAGATGCGCCTCGTAGTCATTCATACGAGAGTATCCTTTGGAGCACAATTGGCAATAGAAGGACTTTTGGGCCTCCCGCGCAGATGAGGTCTGCGCTGGCGGGAGGGTTTGGTGTCGCTAGAACGCGTCAACGAGGGGTCTTTAGTTGACCAAAACTCACTTACTGGTGGCATTATGAAGAAGTCAGGAGGTGGTAAGCCGATATAGTATTCTTCAAGTGCATAGAGGTCTATGCGAAGCTGCTCTTGTTGTGAATAAGCTTGTATTAATGAGTGAAGTTCAAGGGATGGATCCCAGATGCTTGAATCTAAGATGAGCTCCGAACACGGTATGCGCTAATCTATTTTAGGTTAAACCGCGGCCCAGCTGCACTTAACCAATCGATACTCGACGGGTGTTGCTGACCGCACGGAAGGTGCCAAGGTCGGCCTCAACGTCACTGTCCCAGGGGCATCTGGCAGGGGCCTTCCAGAACAAGTTGCCCCAGAGTTTAGGGAGCATCCCCGTTTCCTCTGGGCGTTGAGGCGCTAATCCTAACTGGAAGGAACGTCTTCCCATCCCACGCGCCGTCATCCATTCTTCCCATTCTCCCCACCAAAGTCGGTTGTCCTTCTCGATCTCCGTCTTGCAAAATCTCCCACTCGTCCCCGGCTGGGTATGGTTGCACCATGGACGCCGACCAATCCCTTGATCCTCGAGACTCGATGGCAGGCTACCTGCCTCTCCAACAACTTGATCCCACGCCAGTAGACTCGCCGCCAGTAGATGCCGATGAGAGCCGCCGAGATCTCGGTCCACCGCCCCGAGGAAGCGATGATGGATATGAACTCGTGGATTCAGACGATATGGAGGGTAGTGCAGTTTCGATCAGGGCTCCTTCAACTGGTGCTCCAGGCTTGAGCTCAAGCGCAAACCTGGCTAGCAGTACTTCATCTGGTACTGCCACAGGTCCTGGTCCCATCTTCTATCGTGAGTTCTTTGATTTACCCGGTTGGTACTCTGCAAGGGCAACCCATTGCTAACTCAACACCAGTCATGCGGATTCAAAAGTTCTCGAGTTACGCAATGGGTATCTTTACCTCGCTCCATCTCGCCAACGTCTCCCTCATCCCCGCCATCACCCGATCTGTCGCCGGTTCCGAGACCTATCTCCTCATGACTCGCGAGATCTACCAAACCTCGCTTACCGAACCCATCCTGGTCGCCCTGCCTGTGATAGCACATGTCGGTTCCGGAATCGCTCTTCGTCTATTGAGGAGGTCGCAAAACATGAAGCGGTATGGCGCTGCTACACCGGGAATGTATGCGCTCCATCGGTCAAGGACAGAGCTTGAGGACCCCAAGAGCGCCAAATCTGCATCACCATGGCCGGCACTAAGCAACATTTCGATATCCGGCTACGTTTTTAGTGCCTTCTTCGCTGCTCACGTTTTTGTAAACCGCTTTTTGCCATTGCACGTCGAGGGTGATAGCTCCAACATTGGCCTGGCTTACATCGCCCACGGTTTCGCTCGACACCCTGTCGTTGCTTGGATCTCTTACATCGGCCTCCTTGGCGTTGGATGCAGTCATATGATTTGGGGACAGGCCAAGTGGCTCGGCTTGGCGCCGTCGACAAAGACAGTCTGGGGACCTGGATCGATGACCATAAACAAGAAAGTCAGGACGCAGAAGAGAAGGAGATATACCGCTATTCACGGTGTGGCGCTATCGTTTGCTGCTCTGTGGGCGGTCGGGGGCCTGGGAGTTGTCGCAAAGGGAGGCCTTACGGAAGGCTGGATTGGCAGAGTGTACGACGAGATTTTTGCAACTGTTGGGCTGTAAAAACGAAAACTGACGAAGCATTTGGGATGGAGTTTGGGTCACTTACACGGAGATATCTTGGGATTCAACATCGGTATGCGCATCATGGAAATACCCGTAGTCAAGACAATGGAGAGAAGAGGAGAAATGTATATCGATTAGAGTAAATTTGGACATGATCATAGCTTAAAATTGATACATATCATTCATGAATCAATGTCAACTTGGCTTTGTCTCATCCCTTAGGTACTTGTTAGTAGCCCTTCCCGTAAGATCGGCGAGTACAGGGTAGTCTCCGGTCAACCACCGAGCCTCCCATCGCCACCGACATTTCCCACTAACCTTAAACCCTCACATCTACAACACCACGTTTCCAGTTTGACTTTCTAATTTCACCACTCGGCCTTCTTAGCTGTCCGCAGGCTTGTCCTGCACAGCGCTAGACGACCTGTCCGATATGCCTCCAAAGCGAAAGCTCCCGCCCGCCGAGGGAAGCTCCCCGCTCAGCGACAATATACATCAACCCTCGAAACGAATCCGTCTTGCGCCTAGAGCTTCCGACCCGCCCTCTCGCGATATTCTAACCAACATATCCTCCGAGCTACTCCTCCGAATCCTCTCCTTCCTATCCTCCTCCGAGCTTCTCTCCATCGCCCCCACCTCCCACCGTCTATATCGCCTTTGTTCCGATCCACATCTCTGGCGCGAGCACTATTACGAGCGCTTCGTCCTCCCCCGAGCTTTACGAATACCTGGCTTTCGAGGAGGTGCAGCGGGAGGAACGAGGCTTCAATACTCTGCGCGACGGGCCGTGTGGGCGGATGGACGGAAGGGAAGAGTAGTGGAGTTCGGGCAAGACGATGCGCTCAGCAACGCAACCGAGGGCGTGGACTGGAAAAGACAGTACAAACTGCGACACAACTGGGCTAGAGGCAAGTGCGCGGTAGAAGAAGTCAGCGTACGAGATGCTTCAGGGGATACTGGTGGACAAAAGAGAACACTGGTCAAGGTGGTCGAGGGCATCGCGATAACGGCCGACTCGGAATCTGGACTGCGCGCATGGGACTTGCGAACACGGCGACCGATTGCGCAAATCGGCCTCTACGAAAACGACGACTGCAGCGAGAGTGCGCCGGCATCATTGGCAGTGGATGAATGTGGCTCGGGCAACCTGGTGGACATTGTGGTCGGATTCGCAGATGGTGGCTTCGGAATATGGAGGTTGGATCCTAAGGGCAAAGAGTTGGCGAGACAATATCGACACGAGAAGAGCTGTAATGGAGAACTTGTCGCGGTGGCATGCGGACACCCGTACGTGCTCACAGCGACGAGGGCAGGCTTGATATCGCTTTATACGTTCAATCGGCCGGCAGCCGATAAAGAAACAAGCGGGGAAGACGATGCCGATAGCGACGACTCGACGAGCAGATCGAACCCGACGAGCGCCTCATGCTACGAACATAGGAAATCTCAAGATCCGAAGGTGACACAGGGGCACCTACCACCCCCCTATCTCCTCACATCACTCAGGTCGCACACTACGCACCTCCCTCTAGCGCTCTCCATCCGTCGTATGTCGTCCTCGGTGAGCGCCTCCATCGCGTACACCTTCTCAGTGCGTGATGGCTGGTGCATTGGCGTGCAGGACCTCCTCATCAAGCCATCGCCCTCAGGCAACGACGAGCTCACATCCCGCCTCGCCTCGACACTCCCCATCACAACGTCCGAGACGCCCTCGGAGCTCACAACGCTTTGCTATAGCCACCCGTATCTCCTCGCCACCCTCCCCGACAACACGCTAGTCCTACACCTCTGCACCTCGACAGCGACGTCCCTCTCACTCTCCCCGCCGATCCGCCTCTGGGGCCACACGTCAGGCATCTCGGACGCTGAGATCACTCCGCGGGGCAAGGCCGTGAGCATCAGCACGCGAGGCGATGAGATTCGCGTGTGGGAGCTAGAGGGACGGGTCGGAGGCAGCAGCATCGAGGTACGACCTACGACCAGGCAACCAACCGATGACGCGGACAGCACCCCTCCGCCACCGCGGACGCCTCCGCGAGTCCTAGCTGAGTGGGAGGATCGTAGGAATTGGGTTGGATTCGACGATGAGATGGTCATCGTGCTTAAGGAGGCGCGGGACGGCCGGGAGAGCTTGATGGTCTACGACTTTACGTGAGGGTGACTTGCCAAGGCTGACAGAAACATACGTCGGCGGTGACACCAACAATTCAGCTAGCTACTCTGTTGACCAGGGTGAAGGGCCAAGACGGCAAGAGGGCCAAATTCAGAACCTCGCCCAGAGCGGCAACTCGGCACCAAAGGCCAAGAATCTACCCAGAGCCCGGGCTTGAGTCCATCAGCCTTGTTGGATATTTCGCCATGTCCATCAATGAATGGGGTTATTTGGGGTACATACTTTGCATCAATCTGCTTCATGCCCATCTCATCTATTGAATGAGACTGACCATATAATTGCGGCAAACGTTATCAGCCCGATAACCATCAAGACAAGGGTCACGAGGTCGCTTTGACCCTACAAGGACCCAGAGGAGGAGACCACCGGTTCATCGGTGCCCGTCGCCAAGCTTATCTACAGGGAGGTTACAATCAACGGCGACTGGCTCCGCTTCCATGACCACAGGGGAATGATCTGATTCAACGACCAGGAAGCAATAGAAGAGAGAAACAACTGTTCTCTATTGAGTTTAGTGGACTGAATTTCATAGAAGGAGTGGGACCTATAGATGAAGCTGTATCACATACAGTCAATGAGAGCAATCTATAATGATGAATGTATACGCGGATCATCTTGGTTGTCAAGGCGTAGGGGAACGTCGTTAATTCCTATTTATACTCGCCAAGACGTAGTAGTAGTAGTAGTAGTAGTAGTAGTAGTAGTAGTAGTAGTAGTCCAAGAACGCGTTGGAAACATTGGAAACGTTAGACTCTGGTCGATATCTCTAAGCGAAGACCGAGTTTCAAGATCTGACCAAGCGGCCCAAGCCATTGACCAATAACCATCCACTTAGATTAACTCCTTGTTACAGATCCGTCCAGGGCCATGTCTTGAATTCAATTCTTCCGCAAATAAAAAAACGTCAACTTGTTCATTCCCACTTCAAAAGCTCCCGCGACGGTGAGTTTACCGCTCTGCCAAGCTGCCTTTGCGCGAAACAAACGGAGATTGAATCTTTAGAAAAAGGGTTTTTGGGGATCCAAGGTTTTCTCCAGTAAATGGTTGTTGGTTGCTTGGCGTTTTGATTGATTAAAGTATTAAAACATGGACATTTCGCTGTTAATTTTGATGTTTCTCTCAGACAACAACATTCGTTCTTTTTTTCTCTCTTACTTTATACTTTCGTTCAAGGCATTGATTGCCATTAAATTTCAACTGTATTATTTTTATCTATCCAATTGTAACTATTATCCAAACTCAGACTCAAAAAATGTCTTCCTCCATTCTCTTCGCCGCCGGTCTCCTCGTTGGAGCTGCTCAGGCTTACACCCAAGTCAACATCGCCTCCCCCTTTATGCTCAAGAACATCGATCCAATCGTTTTCCCCGGCGAGTACAGCAAGTCTCACCTGCACTCATTCTTCGGCTCTGATGCTGTTACCGTCAACACAAAGACCAGCGCTGAGCTCCAGAAGGGCTGCACCAACGCCGAGAACCCCAATGATCTTTCTGTCTACTGGATTCCTACGCCTCTCTACACTGCCGATGGAAGCTCTTACGAGCCTATTCCTGTTATGCGCTTCAGCGCTTACTACAACCTCGGCGAGACCCCCGCAGAGGTCGCCATGCCTCAGAATTTGAGAATGGTTGCTGGTGAAGCAAACGCCCAGACACAGGCTGAATCACCTGCCGACGCCAAGGTCGAGTGGATGTGCGAGGGTGAATCCGTCCCCATCGGCGAGAACGGTTTCCCTACCTCTACCTGCGGCACTCACCTTCAGCAACTTCTCTACTTCCCCCAGTGTGTCAACGAGGAAACCCTCGAGACGGCCTACAAGTCGCGTACCTACGGTACCTCCAACTGGTGTCCCGAGGGTAGCAAGTCTATGCCCCAGCTTCGCTTCAGCATCCGCTACGACCTCCGCAAGGTCCTCCCCAACGGCTGGAACGGCGAAGCCCCCTTCAAGCTGGCCTGCGGTAACGCGTGGTGCTCTCACGGCGACTTTATCAACGGCTGGACCGAGGAGGCTGCGCAGAACATGGTTGCCACCACTGAGGATAAGCGCAAGTTCTTCGAGGTCAACGGTGCTCTCGGAGGTTTCAAGGATGGTCCTACTTGTGAGGCCAAGGACGCTGATCCTGAGAACGGTACTAGCGATTATGCTGAGAGTGTTGCTGTCATGAGCAAGCGTGATGTTTCTGCTTGGGGATGGAAGTCCAAGTCTCGCTTTGTGCGATCTGCTTAAGTTGATAGTCTGAGCTCAACGATGGATGGATGGTTCAGGCTCGAGACAAACATACAAGTCGTAGCGTACATATACATAACTACGCGTAAATAAACCCGAAATTCATTCAGACGACAGTCTCTTGACGTGATATTTTTTCAAAGAGCGGGATACTTGCCTGGATCTACCTTTAATCGGTTTTGGGCGTTTCACTTGCTGTATACGAAATGTGAACCTATCTCCTCACGCAGCATCAACGGCTCTTATACAAGAGGCACATATTCACAACTTTCGTAGAACAACACTCTTCTAAGCCCCTGACTCCCTATATTTAACCCTGACTTTATAATGGTTTCCAACTCTTTTCCGACGATGGGCTGTTGCCGAGTCTCCTATCATCCAGGGAATGGATGGACACGACCAAACTTGGTGGGGATCAAAGTCAAACTCATCAAAAACAAGGCGTCGAAAGCTATTGCTGCCCTCTGTTCGTGACTGGCAGTATTATTTGGGACTATCAAAGCAATGATCATAGATAGGTCAACCTAGGTATGGTGAGTCAATGTACACTTTATAGTGTTGTGGTGGTTCTGAACACAATGAGGAGTACGGTATATCATCGCCACGACTGTGATTTGAGACGTGTATGGTGAAACGAATGTATTCTTGACGTGGATCGCAAAAGAGTAATTAATGGTAAAGCCAACATGACAGTACCATCTGTATACTTACTTGGTGATGGTTATGTATGTCACCTCCCAAGCAACGTGCCTGTTCCGATGATATGGGCCTCTGCAAGCGTCATAGTTGTCATTCCATCTTCGCATGGGCACCTACAATTCCTGTCCAATCTAATCGTACTAAATTGGGACTTGGATGGACTTTATAATTGACTGTCCTCATGATAGGAATAAGGAGAGACGAGAAGGTGGGCAGTCCAAGGGCAACAGTGCTAGTCACGGATTCACCAAAAAGGCAACAACAATGCGCGTCAGCATCCAACCCATCGATTCCATGTCAGCCTCGATCAACAGTGAGTTCCATCGGAGCTCAACCTTGTGCCACAATCGCAGAATACGGCATCCATCTCCCTCCCTCTCGAGGCGTACGCACTACGAAGCTCCGCGCCGCAATATTAACCAACAATAGTAATCGCCGCACCAGCCCAACGCCACTTTTTCCCAAGGGGAAAGAATGCTATCGAACCCTGATACGCTCCTCGCCCTGGATCCATCCGGGAGCCTGGGTGATAGTGTCCAGGCACACACATACACACCTAAGGTCATGGCCATGAACCAATGACTTTGGTTGCGGCTGAGAAACTTTTACCCCAGAGTCTGACTACGTACGCACTACTACGATCTGAAGGGATCGACTGACTCCCGAAATCGAAAAAAAAAAAAAAAAAGAGTCATCCATCAGGCTGGAAGTGGTACAAGCTCGTCGCAGCATTCCCCCTCAAAAGGTAAAAATGACTGGTCCCAGAGGCTTGAAGCATCAAAACCAGGCACAGTCGGGCTGGACTCTCCACCGCTAGTTAGAAAAAAGCCAATTCATCGAGGGTAGGTAGAAACAAGTAGGCAGACAGACAGACAGGTCATGTTGCACAACGAGACGAGGCATCTTTCAGGGGGTGGCTGTAAGCATATTTTCAGCCCATCGACTCGATGGCGAGACTTGAGGCCACCACAATGTTGATGACATGGCAGATCGACAGAGAAAAAAGAAACACACCACATATTATTCAACAGAGTAGAAAAGAAAAAAAAAAAAAGATCAAACCACTTGGATCTGAAACAAGAAGAGGTTGACTTCCAGTCTCAAACCTTTCGACACAAGCGCCCCCGGGACTTGGGTCGAAAATCCATGCAGCGAGATTGCATCCTCATGCAACAACCCAACATGCATGTACATATTATGTGGCTCCACGGCATAACAGAGAGAGAGAGAAAAGCATGTCGTACTTGACAGCGCATCAAAGGACCCAGCCAGAACCAGGGGGTGTTGATGTGAGAAAAGAGAAACTCACTCTCTTCTCCATTTTTAGTTCAAGGCACGCAACCTCGAGGTAAACGGCCCAAGCAGATACTGACACGCCCAGGAACCAACAAGCAAGCAAGCCAAGCCCTAATGTGAGGTACGGCTACGTCAGTTGCAGCAAGCATGCTTCGGGTGGAATTGACATTTTTTTCTTCTTCTTCTTCTGTAAAATCCATGCATTTTACTACGCTCGGTATTATTCCTCCGTTTCGTTTCCTTGACCGCTTTCACACTCTCACCGTCTCTTGTTACCCCGAGTTAAGGAAGGGGTGGGTAAAAAGGGGGCTGGCTGTCGAAAATGCAAAGAACCAATACAATGTGATTAGTTGATTAAAAATGCAAGTTGCCGTTGTTCTTTACCGTTCAACAAAAAACCAACCCCCGCCGGAAGTCGATTTTCACATGGAGAGAGAGGGGTCGAGTTGGTTCTCAACGAGAGAGAGTGAGTAGTCGGGTGGGTCTGCCTCCGTTCTGGAGGTTTACAGTGGAGATGGGGGGGATTCTTGTTGTTGTTGTTGTTGT